>JAJEJO010053804.1:84410-105758 GCA_020662805.1 Glaucomys volans
AGAAAGAAAGAAAGAAAGAAAGAAAGAAAGAAAGAAAGAAAGAAAGAGAGAAAGAAAGAAAGAGGAAAAAGCAGGTTGAAGTTTGTCCCTCACACAGTAGGCTGCCATTCTTTTCTAGAATTTAGACTCTGTACAACACAAGAAAAGACCAAGAAGAAAAAAAAAGAAAAGAAAAAATATATAACCATTAAAGAAGTAAAGAAGTAAAATTTTCCTTATTTTTTCATTGTTTTCAAATAAAATAACTCTCATTACCTCCTGATAAACTATATATTGTAACTATGTACTGGTTTATTTTTGGTATCTTATAACAAGAGTATAAGCTCTAGAGTCCCTGGGATTTTTGTCTGCAAGATAAATTGCTGGAGAGCTGGCTCACAGAGCAATGTCTGACACATAGTAGGAAATAACTGATACATTTTAACTGATTGAAGCAATGAGTGCTCATTGCTCTCAAATGAATTCCTAGAACCAATATAATTCCCAAGTGGAAATATTTGAAATTTTAACTAAGTGAACCTGAATCTTATGTTTCAATAATCACTAAATCCAATTTGTAATAAAATTTGACAATAAAATTTAAGGAAATAAAGCTAACCCAATAATTTCCCTTGAGATTTATATCCACAGTATTTAGAAATTATGTTTTCTCTTAATATTTCCAGATTGAAAGACAGAGCTCCAATCTACTGTTTTTGAAAGATGAGCAGAGGGAAAAGATAATCCTTCAGGTCATGAGGAAATACCAATCCGGTGATCTTAGTATGGCCTGGAATAGTCAAAGTCAACTTAACCACCAAAATTAGCTTCTTAGAAGATCATTATCAAGTTTTAGATACAACAACTTGTTTCGGGAACATCATGAAATGTGATTGTCTTAAACCCCTTTGAACCTTGGCTTTACTGAATGGCATTTCAAAATAAATTCGACTGCTTCATTGTGGAAGGTTCCGTTAGGTTTTTGTTTACATAGTATTTTAGACGCTGACATTGAATCCAGAAATTCAGGCACCAGTAAAGAATTCAAAATTGGAATTCTTTGGAAAGCCACAAATGAAGCAGCACTTGTAGTGGAAAGAATATGGGACTGGCTGGCACTGACCAGGTTGTTTCTGGATTTGTCTCTGATGTCTGTGTCACCATGGCCAGTGTATCCTAATTCACTGGAGATCAGTTCTCTGATCTGGAAAATGAGAAGGCTGGATGGGATGTATTTGAAGACTCTTTTGAAATTTAAAGACAAACGTGTGAAGTTTTATGAACTGGACAGTCTTAGTAATGCTAGGATAATAGCTATGGTAATGCTAACCATAGAGGTCTATTAAAAACATTCTATTTCATCTTTTGGCAAGAAGAGAAGATAACAAAAATATTAAGTTCAACACTGAAATTCTTAATTCAGCACATATAGTCGGTCCAGCAATTATCAAAGCAAATCTTTTTATCCCAATGAGACCTAACAGCAGAGTTTCTCAAGTTATCTTAGCAAACTGTCAGCAACCGGAATGACTCCATATTTAAAATAAGTGATGAGCTTTATCGTTTACCTACTAAAGGTAGACTAAAAATATACTTATACAGATCTTCCCATGGGAATCAGTCTTCAGGCCAGGACAGTTTTAGACATTCATGTTGTCAGGATAATAATTTCAATGTCTTTCCCCCATCTCGGTCTCTTTCAGGCACATCTAATAGAAAACTGTCTTTAAAAATATTTTGTTCTGCCAAAATATTGATAAAATCTTTAATAAAGTCTACTTGGACATTGGAGAAATGGCTTATTCCGACTTTTTTAGAATCTCCAGGGTCTAAAATCTTTGGTAAAGTACCACTGACAATTTTCTAGACAAAATATGACGTCTTGGAGGCCTAAATGTAAATTACAAGAGGTATCCTATATTGTTTTTATAATATTTACAATATTCTTTTAACACATTGCATAATATGTATGTTTACATGATGGTGTTTCCCTCTGAATTCTGAGCTACCATGGGTGCAAATCGCTTGTCTTGGTAAAACTCCCCAGGGCTGTTTGACCATGGTGGATGCTCAATACATGTCTGGACAATTAATTTCGAGTCAATAAAGACCCAAGTGTATATCTTGGCTTTAATGCATATTGGTTTAGAGTGTGGATTTTACTCCTTTTTATTTAAAAAAATTGCCTTCTCCCATAGTTCAGTATTTTGACAAATAAATCTAGAAAAGGAATAGCAAAATTATTTGATAGTGAGGTACTAGTCAAGAAGTTGTTTTACTGTATAAAGATCAATTATCCTAGAATATTATACTTAGCAATATAGGATGATATTAAGAGCAACGGGCCTAAAATTAAGTAAGGTAGCCACCCTATTGACACCAATGTGTCTAAAATTTCCTGTAAAGATGCAAAACTTTTAAATCATCCACAAAGACAAGACAAAAACATAAATATCCTTTGGAGAGAGCAATTTTAAGCTATTTTGATGTCAAGGTTTTTCAAAGTTGGATAGAGGAAAGGGAAAAAGGCAGAATATAAAACAGTGAACAAAGTTCCTACAAGAGGAGTTGAGACTTCCAGATTCCCCAAACTAATCTGCAAGATCCAAAACGCTGAATTCTTAGTTCAGGAGAATTTGAAAACTATCATGATTTCATTTTTAAATAAAATAATTTGCAAGTTCTTTCTCACACTGGAAAACAATGGCAGCCAACTTAGCAGAGTGCCTCTATGCAGAGGAGCTGAGTCTACTACAATTATGTTATATCTTCTTTAGTGTCTGACTGCAGCCTTGATTCCAGCACTTACCACTTCAGTGACCCTGAGCAAGCCATTGCTCCGAAACGGTTTCCTCTTCTATAAAACTAGCATGGTATTACAGAGAAAATGGTCCTTACTTAACATTAATTTTCTACAAACCACTTCCATAAAACTTAAATAAGAAAATTAATTGTGATGTATGGTTTTGCTAGTAGGCATACACATGGCAATATTAAAAACAAAAACAAGCATAAGCATGCTTAAAGAAATAAGAGAACCTCTTGATTCGACATGGGCAGAGAGGGAAAAGGATAGTGTGGCCCCCGAAGTTCTGGGATCTCCTGTGAGATGTGAGTTTGTATCACACTGAGATGAATGAGTTTCTCTTAGGCTATATTTGGCAGGAAATTACTTGGGCACAGATAAGTTAATATCCTCATATTGCTGAAGCCTTTTTAAAAAAATTCTAATAGAATAATGATTTTGAGTCACTAATCCACCCCACAGATGGAGGTATGTATACTTCTGAATCCCTATAGAGTCACAAGGAATTAATATGCTTAAGGATATTGTTGTAAATGCTGAAGAGAAATGTAAAAGAGAGTTTGATTGGATGACTTTTTCCAAAATCTCTTATTTTATTTATAAAGTTTTTATTTCCTTCCAAGCCCACACTATAATACTTGTTAATAGTACTCCTGCAAAAAGCTATTATAATATATCAACACACTATTAGCAGGAAGTAAATGGAAAGGCTTAATTGAAAAAAAAATCCAAAAAGATTTTGGTGATATTAAAAGCATAAAGTACAGGGAATGAATAGTTTCCGTAAGTCATTATGAAACTGTATGTGTCTTTATTGGGCTAAATGCTCTGCATAACATTAGTTATGCAGAGCATAACTACCTTTGTATCTACCTTTGTATCTGGTGTAGTTTAGATATGAAATATCTCCCTAAAGCTAATGTGTGAGTTAAGGCAAGAATGACCAGAGGAGAAATGAGCAGGTTATGGAAGCCTTAATCTAATCAGTGGATTAATCCACAGATATAGAATAACTGGAGGTAGCTAGAGTGTAGCTGGATGAAGAAAATCACTGGGTGTGCCTTTGGGGTTTATATTTTGTACTTGTTGAGTGGAACTCTCTCTCTCTGTTTCCTGGCTGCCATGTCCTAAGCTGATTTCCTTCACCAAACCTTTCTGCCATGATGTTCTCTCTCACCTTGGACTCAAAGCAAAAGAGTCAGTTATCTATGGACTGAGACCTGAAACCAGAATCAAACAACCTTCTCTCCTTTAAGTTGTTCTTGATGGGTCTTTTGATCAAAGTGACCAAAAAATAAAAAAAGAAAAGCTGATTAAAACAGTATCAAAAACAGAAAAAGTAAGAGTTCACTAAATTGCAATTAGCTGCATTATAAATTCATGGTCACATAAGAAATCCCATTACTGAACACCTCACACTGCTTCCCCATGAGGAACTCTACCCTACTCTACCCACACTGGCTTCTTCTCTTACGTTTTGCACCTCATTCTACTTCCAGGTTTGCTCAGACATGTTTGGCGTGCTGTGCCCATGGATCTTGGCCTGCCAGTCTCACTTCACCTGTCAACTCTTCAATGAAACCTCCCACACTTCAGGAGTTGTTTTTGTACACTAAGATCCTGTTCTCTATGTAGAACACAAACTTCAGTAGCCATTATCTAGAACTGTGTCTGCTACTAAGAAAGAAATACATATTGAATGATGGATGAATGAAGTTCTCTTGTTTAACCCCATAATGTGCACTGATTGAAAATCAATGAAAGACAAAGTTGTTCATGAGAAATATTTTCAAATAGCTACTTTTGAATTTTGTTTTATTCCTTTATAAAACAAAAACAAAAACAAAAACAAACAAACAAAAAAAAGCTTCTGAGAAGAAGGAGAAAAAAATACATAATCACACGTGGACCGATTTCTTCTCCAAATGCTAGATCAACTATAGGTTGGCCACCATTTACCCCTTAAAACTCCCTCCTAGGCTGTATGAGGGAAGGGGGAAGGGCAGGCAGGCCAGGGTGGGCATGTATGTGTGGAAAGACCCAAGAGTGTTAGGAAGACTATTCCTTGCTCAGCCTGCTGCCCTAGCCCACAAGAGCAGTGGGAATTTTTTTTTTTTTAAACAAAATTGGAAACTGAAATGAGCACTTGGAATCTCATTTAATTTTGCCTCATACCCAGCCTTTGCATCATCAATTAACCTGCCCTAACATTCTCTTGAAGTAAAAGAACAAAACATTATGGAAATATACTTTCCCCAGCTATTTCAAAATTGTTACATGTAAAAAAGGATGTCATTCAGACAAAGAGAACAGAACTGAACCATTTTGTGGGTTGATTATAGCAGGGGGAAATGCACTTCTTTCCCCCTTAGCATTGTACAAATTCAGAAGAGGAAAGAATAGTGTTACACTTTACATAGGCCAATATGTAAAATATAATGATATGTGCATGAATCTATGCAAGAAATATTTATTCATCTCTTCTTTCAGTGACTATGTGGGTATTTATCACATACTAGCTCTGGGCTAGTCACTGTGAATATAACTGAGAACTGGGTTGTCAGAGCGACTGTATTCTATCACAATGGGACCAGGCAAAACTAAACAAAGACGTGCATGATACCACTGCTGATGTGATAAGAATAATGAAGAAAATAAAGTGCTATTAAAGGAATAAGAGAGAATAGGGGAAGATGGTGACATGTTGTAACTTGCATGAATTAGGAGAGATCAAACTGGGCCCCTGTGGTATCTAGAAAGTTCTGGGAATATAGAATTATTGATCATTATTATAATTTATTCTTTTTGTTGTTGTCGTTGTTACTAGAGATTGAACCCAAGGGTGTTTAACCACTGAGCAACACCCCCAGCCTTTTTTAATTTTTAATTTTGAAATGGGTTCTTGCTAAGTTGCTGAGTGTCTTGCTACATTGCTGAGGCTGGCTTTGAACTTGTGATCCTCCTGTCTCAGACTCCGGAGATGCTGGTATTATAGGTGTTCACCATGGTAGCAGACTAACTCATTCTTTTCTCCTTGAGCATACATAGGACATAATATTTTCATTTTGGAATTTGCATTAGCTTTGGGAAACTTAAGGAGAGACCTTTGTTCTGGGCTTTCCACTGGGTGCTTCCCATCTCCCCATTGGATTTAGGCGTTTCTAAATGGTCCAAAGTCCTTAAATGGTGTGAAGTACCAGGGTGCTGTTCCCTTACAAGAAATAACCAGCACTTTTTCTAAACAAGAACATAATACATCCAACACCTCAAAATCATCACCCTTTTCAATTTCTTTATCTTCAAGTCCATGTGGAATAATTTGCCAGCTTAGAAAAGTCCAGCAACAACTTGGAAGAGGTAGATTAAGCTGTAGCCATGCTAAATTTTAATTAGATCTGAGGAAAAGATACTGCTAGTATCTAAACAGCCTGTTGAGTAAATGAAAGAAAGAAACCAGACAAATGTGCAATTGCAATTAGTGGATATATTTAAACTCAATCTTAGTAATTATCTGTTAAGAATAGGAGTCAATAGCTCTTCCGGTGACCTTGAACAAATTGCATAATTCTTTAGGTTAAAAGCTTCCCTGTCTGTTTACCAGTGTGGATACTATTTCCCAGTTACTGACCCAAAGAATAGGTCCTAAAGGTTTCAGACGTTCTTAAATCTGCCTATAATTTTTCATTAATAGGAACTATTATGACTTTACTAAATATAATAAAGTCTTGGTGTTTGTATACGACCTCAAAGAGTTGTAAACTTTTCCTCCATCTTAACACATACAGAACAGTTGAGTTTTTACTTAATTTTTCTGAAAGTTATTGATTTCCATGATATATCCAACACCTCAAAATCATCACCCTTTTCAATTCCTTTATCTTCAAGTCCATGTGGAATAATTTGCCAGCTTAGAAAAGTCCAGCAACAACTTGGAAGAGGTAGATTAAGCTGTAGTCATGCTAAATTTTAATTAGATCTGAGGAAAAGATATTGCTATTATCTAAAGATGTTCAAGATGAGGCTTTTTTTCTTCCAGGACATATTTCTAGCCTCTTCAGACCTTTATGCTCTTTTTTCATTCTCACTTGCAAATTCTAAATCTCCTATTTAGCATCACTAACAACTTTAAATAACACATATATTTCAGACAGTTAGTAATGATATCAAGCAAAATCCTACTATACTGACTTTAAAGTTGGGTCTTCTTTTGAGAAAACCTAATAAGACAGGAGAGAAAATGTGGGAGACTGCCACAGCAGGCAGGGCTAGAGAAGAGAGCAGAGGATGTCAGGAAGAACTGGAAGGGGAGGTCCTTGCCATTACACTCCAGGCTAAGCACCATTAGTAAGCATATCAGAAGCACTGAATTACAGAATGATTATTTCTTTGGTTCCTTGAGGTCAGTATTAGGAATATGACTATTTTTAGGAAAATGTTCTGAGCTCCTGAACCCTTAGGTATCACCAGATGGTTGAAAGTTAGCAATTACATGGACTGAAAACCTGAAAGGCCCTGTGATTGGCACTGAAATATATACAATTTCTTTAAGACTTGCACTCTGATTTTAGGTACAATTCATTTTGTAAGGAACCAGAAAGATAATTAACTGTTATCCAAAATGAGAAGTATAAAACCAGCCATGGAGCTTAGGGGAGAGATAACTGGGTAACATGGTGGGGGGGCGGGGCTCAGGAACAAATGGACTTTGAATTAAGTTTTTACATAAGAAATTGATCAGAGGCTATTGGGTAGAGCACTTGCCAAAGTGTATGTGTGCAAGAGTATTTTGAGAGACGCTCTTCAAAACTGGAGTACTTGATTGATATCAGAGAAGAGGCAAAAGTGGCAAAGGGTGAAGCTATGCAACTTGGCCTTGTTGAAGTTGGCTTGTAGATAACGGCGGGGAGTGGGGGCGGCGAGAGCAGCAGTGCACTTTCTAAAGTTGAGAATTAGCCTGATCAATTTATGTCATTATTTTGATAACTGGATTGGTATGCTAAGAACATTTCAATCCAGTCCACATATATATGTGCTTCAAACCATTCTAATAAAAGCTGTGTTGTTCAGTTCTAATAAATAGATATACAAGCAAAATTCAATGAATTTGGGTGGATATCTGAGTTCGGCTATTGATTAATTCTCCATCTCAGAAGAGTAATTCATTGTCATTCAAATAAAATTCAATCCTCTCCAGTGAGATTGCCTCAGATGTACAGTAAAGACACCACTTACTGAAACATTTAGGGTAACATTCTTTTTCTCTGTTTTTCTAGTTATGTTAGAATTAAGTAACTGGACTCATTTTAAAGCCTCATTACTTAAAACATGCCTAATTTTTACATATTTACATGTATTTAATATTTTTACCTATTTTCAAATAATTTTAGAAATAAGTAACAAAACCTGAGCTGGAAGTTTAAACTTTGTTGTTAAATTTTTTTTTCTAAATCGTTTCAATATATCTTTTAATATTTAACAGATATTAATGCTGATCACATACATTGCAGTTTGAGTTAAAATCCAAGTATCAGTTCTCTTTTTTATACAATAGTGTACCTCTAAATACAGATGATGGTAAAATTTGAGTTACATAGAAAAACTTCAGGAAGCATAAAACTTTTCTTAATTTGCTATGTTAGAGCAATATGTTCATTTTCAGAGTGAGGCATGTACCTCACTCATGCAGTTGGAATAAAATATCCCCCTAAATAGTAGATCCAGAGAATTACTTAATAAGGCTCCAAACTAATAGTGCCAAGCATGATGCCATCCCTAAATTAAATTATAGATGTATGTTCACTCGAAAAACACATGGATCTTGCATTGAACTGCTCGTAAATTGATTAAATATGTGGCCATTATCCATTTTACTGACAGCTGTTCACCATTTCCCTCAGGCTTACAACTTGTTGTTGTCAATATTTATTGGGTATTTATAAAGATTTAGGGACTGAACACACCCTGTGTGTTAAGGATCCATTCCCCATACAGTCTTACCTTCTGCTAGGATGTCACCTGGTCTTCACAACATTAAATAGTCAGGGTAAGAAGTAAAGTCAGTTCTACTTATACATTCATTCAAGCAATATACTTTGTCCATTCAACCAATATTCTTTGCT
The DNA here is from genome assembly GCA_020662805.1 of Glaucomys volans. Classification (NCBI taxonomy): domain Eukaryota; kingdom Metazoa; phylum Chordata; class Mammalia; order Rodentia; family Sciuridae; genus Glaucomys; species Glaucomys volans. Next base: position 93,315 of record JAJEJO010053804.1, read on the forward strand.
TTAATTTGTCTGCCTGAAACTATGCTAGATGCTTGAGATGTATACAGAAAAGGACAGATAAATAGGACCACTGTGATCTCTGCCTTCATGAAATTTATGGTCCATTCAGGAAGAGAGGCATTAAGCAGGTAATTACAAATGTTGTAACTGTTAAGAGAATTAGAAAAATTAAAGTGCTGTGGAATCCATAATGCAGGCACTAGGTTAATTCAGCAAGTAAAAAATTCTCATTACATGTGATTTCTTTAGTTTTGCCCTAGTCTATTTATTTTAGATTTGGTATTGAGACCAGACATTCATTTGTTCATTCTGCCAAAGTTAATCCATTTTATGGTCAAGTCTATCAGAATGAACCCCCAGAATGCTCATCCAAGCGATTTGGAAATACTTGGTCTACTATATGGCCATTGGATGGGTGGCATGGGGCTTTTAATTAAAATCATATACTCAGGAAATTGTAGAAGCACTTTATTTCTAAAATAGGGGGTCAAAAATCTGAAATCAGAATAATTTCATTTTGATTCCAATTGCTATTCGTGTTAAATGTTCCACACTCAAATTTATATACAGTATTTTCAGTAATCAACCTAGTTTGGAAATGAAAGGCATAAAGTTTCATTATTGTAATAGAAATCTAAGGAACAAAGTTCATGTGGCTCTTTTATCCATCAGAATTTTGATTACCACCATTAACTCTGAGAGGATATGATATGGGAGGTGAAGTGAATTTTCTGTCTATGCAAAAATAGTAATAAAAATGAAGGTGACATTATTACTTCTTATCTACTAAGCTTCATTATTTATCTGTCTTATTCCATTTCCCAACCACATTATTGCTTCCTCTTTCCCTGGGTATTTTTGATACTTAACAATGGTTTAATTATAGTTACCCAGAATAATATAGAGAAGAAAATGATTATGTACTATAAAGGATATTTAATTTCCCAGTGTTGGCCATAAAACAGATTTCGTCTAAATGCCTGCTTTAATTATGACAAGCATGTTTCCAGACCTATTCCAATGCATTGGCACCAATGTGTTGTCACTTTGGATTGATTTACTCTGTTGGATAAAACCTATGACCAAGAAGGTAACGTATGGGTGCCTGGACCTTCCCTACTTTGCAAACTCTCTTTTCTCCTTTTCTATTGTAACCCATGACTAATTTACAGCAGCTGAAAGCTACCTCAAAGAAAAAAATTCCCTTCTGCTCTCCTTTGATCACTGGGGCAGCTACAAACTAAAATGATTTGCAAATCTCTGAGTCTGGTCATCCAGGGACAGACTGTCAGTCAGGAAATAACCTTTACTGAGAATCAGTGTGCATGCAGGGCACTGCTCTGGAAGCTCTCGGGTATTACAAAGGTACCACAGTTCCTGTGGAACCCCTGACCCTCAGGGGCTCTTAAGTAAAAGATGGTAATCAATTCCAGAACAAATCTGTGACTCTACTTGAGATCTCCGTGACTGCAAGAAATCTTCCATTGAACTTTACTGTTCAACCTCTCAGCCATACTGATGGGATTGCCCACGACATCATTTTATAATCACCTGATGACTCGGTCCCACCCAGAGAAGTCAGTCATTTCCAGGAGAGAATGATGAAGATAATTCCTCTTATAATAAAATAGTATCATCACATACTCTAGAGACATAATAGATTCTTTTGATATGGACATTTTAGTTAACATATTTGAGATTTTTTTGTTTGTTTTGTCTTTCAGCAGGTAACTCCAGTACATGACTGAGACAGGTGACATTCCCTGGGATGGGGGAAAGGTTAGCTATTTACCAGTACGACATTCCCACATGTGAATAGACAGCCATGGCTTGGGTGGATGATAACAAAAGAACAAGGGATGTCTTGTTGGGGTGATGAAATGGTTGAAAATTGTGGAGGCACCACTCTGATGACACTGTAAACCAGGACTCATACACCTTAAATGGCTAAATTACATGACATGACAGCTATGTCTCAGTAAAGCTGATTTTAAAATTTCTAACTTTCGGTATCTGTGTTTAGTTAGATAATCACCCCAGCCAGCATTCTTTCTCCTCTCTTGATGGATTGTATTTGACTATTTACAAAACTCAGTTTACTTATTTCCCTTAGGCAACATAAAAGAAAAAAATTACTTTGCAAGCTGAGCATTTTAGATTTGAAATCAGATATTACCTAATACACATGCTTTAATGAACCACAACCTTTTTAATTACCCACCTGCTTTCAATTATCCAAAATGCAGATGAAACATTTAGTTGTTCCCTTCATTCTTTGTCTTGGAGAAGGAGCTTCTTGTGCTTTATCTCTAGTCAGTGCATGTGGCATTTGAGGACTTACTTTTCTCCTTCATCTTTGCCCCAAATAGTTCTCAAATGGACTATGCTGCTACTGAAGTATTAGGCTTGGTGAGAGCAACTGAGTTGTTTTCTAAGAACCACTATCGCAAGATTTTCTTTTAGTCCATTATAAGTACATAAAAAATACTGTAAAATGTATTATATTGTTCCTAAGTAAGTCATAGAAAATGTGTTTTATGACTTGCTTGCTTTCATCCTTTCCCAAATGGATACTCCTAAACATTGAGGTTGCAGAAGAGGCATATGTAAAACCATAGCAAAATGTAAACAAACCAAAATCACCTCAAATGATATAATCATTTTAGCAAAGGAGATAAAGGATTAGAGCAAGGAGAAATAAAAAAAAAGAAGCCAGGTATAGATGGCTACTTGCCTATTAGAGATGCAAGACAAAAGCTAAGTTATAAAAGAATACATAACTACAAATACAGGAAAGTTCATATAATAAACATTTGGCAAAGATTTTTAAAGTTTATTGGGAGTTCTAATTCTTCCTAGCTTAGAAAAAAATTTTGAAATCCAGGTTGAGGTCAGGGCCAATTTTCAGGTCTGAAATTAATTAACATTTATAAGGAAAATGGGGTAATCCAAGGGATACCTCAATATAAACCTTTCTGCATTGACCCAATGTCCTTTGAGTCACTGCAGCCCAGTCATTGATGCACAGGACTAATCTTTAGACTTGAAGCAGCACAGATTCAGAAGAATTGAAAAACCTGCCTCATCATTTATGTCCAGACAATGGACAATGTATTAGCTCACTCATCATCAAATCTCTCACTCCTTTCCTAGCCTGACTTTCTTCTCTCGCCCACTAAACATGAGTATTCTTTAAAACTCTTTATGTAGCGTCCAGTAATAGTCTCCACATTATCTTCAGAGACAGATCCCTTCTTCATGGACTCAGTTGACACTTTTATAGGGAAACTCAGGTCTCACCCCTTGCTCAAGTGCCAGGACTCAAAATGCTGGTCAGGCATATTTACTTGGATTTTTCTAGAGCATCCTGTCTGAAACAGAATTCTGCAAACACCCCAGCCCCAAAGAACCTCCTAGCCTAACTACTGGTTTTTGTCAAAGGCTATTACCATTTTTTCAATTTCCTGAGCTCAAAATTCTACTGTCATTCCTAACCATCATTTCCTTCCTTTCCTGCATTCATCAATCACTGCTTGATTGATTTCTCCATTAAATTGTTGCATAACCATTTAGAAACTTCAGTTTCTCCATAAAATTTCTCCTGGCTTCTGAAAACTTAAACTCATTTCCCTTCCTCTGTGTTACTATGTAATCTAAATTATCAGTTAATATCAAGAGGTTTTGTTTAGTCAATAGTGTTTTCTTGAGTGTGAATTGAGTTTCTTGGGGATAGGTCTAAGTCTTTGGTGACTTAGTAATAATGATAATGGTGGCTTAATGATGGTGTTGCTACCAAAAAGTCACTCCCACATATGCTACACCCATGTTGGAACATAAACTGGTTATTTCTGGGGAAAAAAAAAGAAGAGTGAGCCAAAGCTGGCTTGGAAGGTTTGGTGAGAAATGTCTTCCAAGGATAAACCAAGAGCCAAATGTCTAAAGACAAGGAATACAGTGAATGCAAGCTTCATGGAAGAGGTGGGAAACATAAAAGAGCTTCTAGGAAGTGGGCTTTGTATGAGTGACAGGTCAAGGTGGTTCCTTCTAGTCGATCTGATAAAGTCCAGAAGCAGAATGAAGAATCTAGAAAAGGGAAAGGTAATAATTACAAAAGAGAGATGTAGACTGACAACTTACAAGACCGGAGAGAACAGAAGGAGGAGGTTAAAGGAAGATGACGCAAATCCAGAAACACAGATGCCATGCACTAGTGGGACTAACTCCTTCCTGTTCAAAAGATGGCTTTTTATGGGAAATGTTTCTAGGATAAAGGGCTTTCTTTAAACATTTCTGGGTTCTTGTTCTTTTCCTTCCTCTTGGTCAAAGCATGAAGTGAGAAATACTGGTGATGGGTTTTAGATCACTGATTTATGTTTTCAATTGAGGAGACCCATCCAAAAACAATCCAGCAGTCTCAGAATTCTAGTGCCTTTTCTGTTTTTGGACCAGTTCTGGTTCAGGACCAGCTCAGGTCATGAACTTAGGTAAGTTGCTACTAATCTGAAGACTCTTTTCCTTGGACTTAGGCTGGCATGAAACGGGAGTATAAGGAAGAAATATTCTATTTTGATTTTGTACGAAATCACTTTCTCCAGCATTGGCAACTAGCACAGAATCTACTGCAAAGGTGAAAGGAATTGGTGATCTGTTCAGAAATAGGTTTGCAGTCCATGACTGAAGACGGAATAAAATATTCAGATTAGTTTATTAGCTCAAAGCAGAGAGGACTAAAGAGATTCTACCATGACTGAAGAGGACAAGATCTTAGTGGAAACTGGAGCACTGGACATATTCCTAAGATGAGTCTAGTAACACAGAGACCAGATCTGTATACCACAGCTCTGGGTAGCAGCTTTATAGTAGGTAGAAACTCATGGGCTTGAGAAATCTTGCAAAAACATATCAGTTTTGGCATTGATAAATAACTGAGTAGTGTTGTCCTGGGCATTTTTGTTAAAAATAATATCATACAAACACAAACACACACATACCTGCAAATATTCTCCTAAAGATAGGCTTTGGTTGTTCTTCCTTCTAGAAAGAAAATTTACTAAAATATGAAATCAAAAGACTAAACTGAAATTATTTAAAGACAGGTCTTCTAGTAGAAGTTATCAGTTTTATATAATTTGATTTAATAAAAGATAAGATGTGATTAGCCTAATAGCATATTAAAAATAAATACTTCAATTTTAAATAAAAATGGAAGCAGTGAAGAACAAATTACTTACTCTTACTCTAAGATAAAACATATTAAACGTTAAAGAATAACTTAAATTATATAGAGGGAAATGAGAGGGAGAAGGGGGAGGGTGTATGAAAAATGGTGAAATGAGACAGACATCATTACCCTATGTATGTGTATGATTACATGAATAGTATGAATCTACATCATGCACAACCATAGAAATGAAAAGTTGTACCCCATTTGTGTACAATGAAGCAAAATGCAGTCTGTAAAAATAAAAGAAGAATAAATTGCTTATGTTCACCATGAATAAATTTCTATGATTTAAAGAGGAATTGAAGGAAGATTTTAGAAATATTGAAGATATTATACCTGTCCTATCTTCAGAGCACATAAAACCACCATTCATTTATTTAAAAAAAGGAAGCAAACAAACAAACAAATAAAACCAACACTTAAGAGTTTGCCAAACCCTCTTCAAGCAGTTGAATTATAAGGAACCAGGATAAGGTCCTTGCTTATATAGAAAATTGAATACTTATAAGAGCACCTTTGGGCTCTCTTTGTCATTTCTGCTTCCCTCATTCCTAGAAGCACATGGGCCAAGAACATCAGCTGCCTGCTAGGTCAAAATGAAATACTAAGCAAAGATAACACCATCCTGATCTCTCTATATAATACATTAATGACGATAGCCAAAATGATGTTTAAAAAATTAAGTTTGCAATGAAACAGGTAGTAAGACTTGAAAAAAATGTCAAATACAGAATGACCCAGAATATTGGGTTTATAGACAAGGACTCTAAAATATGTATTACAAATTATTCTTAGATTAAAACAAAACCTGATTATAAGGAATATATAAACAATCCTAGCAAGGAAATGTAAACTGTGAAAAAATCTAAATATTCTAGAACTGAAAAAAAATAAAACATCTGAATTCAAAAATTGACTGGGTTAGTTTAGAATACATTGGAGATGTGATTAGAAAGTGAAAGTGAACTTGAGCTAGATCTATGGTTGTCTATAGATCCAAAAACATATGAATGAACAATGATTTGAAAACAGGTGAAGAGATGTGAGAAAATTACAAGCCAAATATTTATGTCATGATATTAAATGAGCTATTGTATCTGAAGCTAGAATATTAGAGGAAAGAAAAGCAAGAATGGGAAGGGGGGGTGGAAATCTTGATATAGTCCCCAAATTTATTTTACTTTTGATGAAAAATATGAACAAATCTTGGAAGCTTAGAAAACAACAAAGAAAGATGACCTACAAAGAAAATAATCATAGGACCAACATAGTCAAGCTACTTACAATCAAAGATTAAGTGAAAAATCCTGGAAACAGGCCACCGTTTCTGTCTAAACAGAAGCAATTGCATGGGCTTCTTATCAGAAGCAACAAAAGTCAAAAGATCACCTTTAAAATACAGAAAGTAAAGGAAGTCTGTGAAATCAGAGCCCCACATCAAAAAAGATATCTTTAAAAATGAAGATGAATTACCCCGCCCTTTCAATAATGGATGGAACAACCAAGCAGATCAAGAAGGAAACAGAACACTTCAAAAACACTATAAATCAAGTAGACCTGCTCCCTTCAGAAACCTCACCTAGCAACATCAGAAAGACTTTTCTTCTCATGTACTCTTGAAATATTCCCTGGTAAAAACCACAGTGTATACTGCTAAGTAAACCTCAGCAAGTTCGGAATGAATGAAATCACATAAAGTATGTTCTCTGACAGCAATGGAATTAAATTAGAAATAACAGAAAAAAATAGGAAATTTATAAAAATGGGGAAATTAAACAACAGCCTTCTAGCAATCAACGAATCCAAGAGAAAATTGCAAGAGAAATCTGAAAATACTTGGAATGAAAACAATATAGAAAAACTTCCAAAATGCTTCTGTTACAATCCACAGAGGGAATTTTATGGCTTCTAACACCTATTTTTTAAAAAGAGAAAAACTTCAAATCAATAATCTAAATTTCCATATTCAGAACCTAGAAAAACCTAAGCAAGCTGATCACAAACCAGGAATAAAGAAGAAAATAGTAATAATGTCTAGACAGCAAACAAGTCAGATAGAGAATGGAAAAAAAATAGGAATTGCTGATTTGGAAAGATCTAAAAAGTTTGCAATCTTTCAGCTCGATTGAACAAAAACCACAATAAAGTGAAAAGCAACTCAAATTAGAAAAATCCTATATGAAAGAGAGGGGCAGGATCTTACAGAACTAAGAAGGTTTAAAAGGAATATTTTAAGCAATTACATGCCAACAAAGTCAATAAGATGGATAACTTAACTCCAATGATATACAGGCTAGGCAGAAAGATAAAACTACCAAAATTAAATAAAAAAGAAATTTAAAATCTTAAAAATTCTGTAAGTAAAGAAATGGAATCTTTAAGCAAAAGTCTTCCCACAAAGAGAAGTCCAGGTCCAGATAACCTCACTAGTGGTGTCTACTACATTTATCCTAAACTCTTTCAGAAAAGAAGAGGCAAAAAAAGAAAAGAAAAAAAAAGTGGCAAGAGGTGGAGGAGGAGAAGGAGAAGGAAGAGGAAGATGAAGAAAAGAAGCACTTCTTAAGTCACTTAATGAAGACAATATTACCCTAATATCAAAACCAAGAAAGTTGTCCTAAGAAAATTATAGACTCAAAGTTCTGAATAAAACATAAATTTAAAACTGAATCAAGTAATATGCAAAAAAAATTACGACCACTATGACCACTAAGACCACACTACGACTAAACAGGGTTTATCCCAGGAATTCAAGAATGAACTAATATCAAAATGTCAGTTAATGGGGCTATCGCTCAGTTGTAGAACACTTGCCTAGCATGTGTAAGGTTCTTGGTTCAATACCCAGAAACACACACATGCATACACACACCCACCCACCCACACACACACACACACACACACATATTCATGCAAACATCAAATGATACATGAGATCACCAGAATAAATGACAAAAACTGCATAATTATCTCATAAATGCAGAGAAAGCATTTGACAACTTCCAACATCTCTCTCCAAGATAAAAGCACTCAGCAAATGAGGAATAGAAGGGAACTTCCCTACCTGATAAAGGGCATCTCTGATAAATCTCATCATCATGATTGATGACGATGAATTGAATGCTTTCCTCCTAAGATCAGGAAAACGAGCAGGATTTCTGCTCCCAGTACTTCTGAGTAACATTGTATTGAAGGTTCTAGCTGAGGCAATTAGACAACGGAAAGAAATAAAAAGCATGCAGAATGGAAAAAGAGAAACAAAACTATCCCTGCAAGCATGAAGAAAATCCTAAGAAACATACAGAGAGAGAGAGAGGGAGAGAGACAGAAAGAGAGAGAGAGAGAGAGAGAGAGAGAGAGAGAGAGAGACATACACATACACACACAATTAGAATAAACAAGTTCAGTAATAGTGAGTGACATAAAAATCAATGAACAAAAATCAACTGTACTATTTCCACTAGTGATAACTAATCTGAAAAATGAATTAAGAAAAGTTTTATTTACTATAGCATCAAAAGACTAAAATATTTAGAAATAAATTTAATGAATGAAGTAAAAGATTTTTATGCTGAAAACTACCACACATTAATGTGATCATAAACTTAAGCATCGAAGCCCTAAATCTGCTAGAAGAAAATATAGGATAATTTATTTGTGCAATGAGTCAGAATTAGTACTTTTTGTTCTCTGAATCTGCTTTCTCTCACTACATAAAATTTCCTTTATTTGTGTATGTGTGTGTGTGAATTTTTTTATGAGTTAATTTTAGCTATATATAATGTTGGGCTCATTTTGGCATAATCATATAAGCATGGAAAAGAATTTGCTCCAATTCAGTCCCTGTACCTCACCTTTCCCTCTCCTTCTCCCTCCCCCTGTTCCCTTTTCTCTACCTCATTGAACTTTTCTCTATTTATAACTTTTTAAACCAGTGAATTGTGGGTATATATAAAGGTGAAATTCACTGTGATATATTCATATTTGTACATCGGAAAGTTTGCTCAGATTCATTTCCACAGTTCCTTCCTTTTCCTCCCTCCTCCCTCCTCCTCAATCCCCTTACTCTACTCCATTGATCTCTTTTCTGTTTTTATGAAATTCCTCCCCTTACCCTTTTCTTCTCCTCTCTCTCTCTCTCTCTCTCTCTCCTTATTTTGATCTAACTTCCACATATGAGAAAAAACGCTGGCCCCTTGGCTTCTGGGTCTGGTTTATTCCACTTAACATGATGTTCTCCAGTTCCATCCACTTACCAGAAAATGACATCATTTCATTCTTCTTTATAGTTGCATAAAACTCCATTTTGAATACATATCACATTTTCTTTATCCATTCTTCTGTTGACAGGCATCTAGGCTGGTTCTTAGCTGGCTATTGTGAATGGTGCTGCATCCCTATTAGTATGCTGATCTTTTTGATATACCAAGAAGTGGGATAGCTGGGTCTCATGGTGGTTCTATACTTAGTTTTTTTGAGGAATCTCCAATTGCTTTCCAGAGTGATTGCACTAACTTGCAGTTCCACCAATAGCATGAGTATACCTTTTCCCCACATCCTCACCAGTGTTTATTACTATCTATATTTTTTAGACACCATTAAAAGGCTTATTTACAAAATACTGAGTAAGAATACTATTATCCACTGTAGAAAATACAAAACTATTCACTATGAAGAACAAAATTACTATCACAATATTCAAGAGTAATCACAATTACATTTTGGTGAGTTTTTTTTTCTCAATATAGTCAACCCTTTGTATTCATGGGTTCTGCATCTGTGAATTCAACAAACTATAAAGAAAACATTTTTAAAAATTAAATTTTTACCAAACTCGTACAGACATTTTTCTGTCATTCTTACTTGATATTGAAATCACAATATAGTTTTGATTTACATTTCCCTTATTGCTAGAATCACATAAAAATTTTTAGAGAACAAAAGCAATAGTTTCTAAGTACAAACAAGGTAAGAATTAAATATAAAACACACCCTTACAGAAATAAATAACAATTCATAGGGGAAGAGGATATCTGACCAAAGTACTAATACGAAAAAGTATAATGACTGCAATTAAATAAGAAGACAACAAAACCAGTTTGTAAAACACACACACAAAATAAAAATCTTGAAGGTTTTCAAAAAGAATTTATGAGTGACCAATCAGCACAAAAAAGTAATGTATATAGTCAGTAGGAATTTGAAAACACTATGAAAGACACTACCATCCTACCAGAAAGAATAAAAATAAAAAGACTGACAGCCCCCATCCCCCAACTATTGGAGAGAATGTAGAGAAACTGGGACTTTCAAATATAGTAATGGGAAAAGTTTTGGAAAATTATTGTTATTTTATTTTTCATTGTTAAAAATCTATGCAAGGCTGGGGTTGTGGCACAGTGGTGGAGCACTTGCCTACCATGTGTGAGGCCCTAGGTTCGATTCTAAGCACCGCATATATTTATTTTTTATATAAATAAATGAATAAAATAAAGGTCCATCAACAACTAAAAATATATATAAAATATTTTTTAAAAAAATCTATGCATACCCTCATCTATGATACAGCAATTGCACTACTAGGTTTTTAATCAAAAGGAATAAAATAACATGTCTACAAAAACACTTAGGAATATTCATAGCAGTTATATTTGTAAGAATCAATAATCGGGGGGAGCGGAGCTGCTTGCCGGCCCCAGTGGGGAATTTGGGCCCGGTCGGCGCCATTCTACAGCTTCCCTGGTGGAGAGACTTCATTTTGACCTCTCTGAGCCCTCGGACCTAAGCCCACCCCTTTCGCGGGGACACGGTGCTGCGGCTCCAGGGACACAGTGTGGCATCTCCTGGTTGCCTCTGCCCAGAAACATTGATCATTCCCAAACTGGAGGTGGTGAGATAGCGGCTATCTTGGTTCACCACTTGATCAAGCACCTCTCAAACATCTGGTGAGTTGCTGGAAATCTGCAGGGACGCTCTGGGTCTTTACAGGAAAGTTGCAATCCCTCTGATTTGCACTACTAGAGGGGAGGATATAGGAGCAGCATGGGAAGACACGGGAAGAAAGTGTCCCAAACAAACCTGGATGGTGCATCAGGAGATCCTAAGGACAGCACAGTAGAGGGAATGACAGAAATGGAGTTCAGAATGTGCATAATTAAAATGATCCAAGAAGAGAATGAGGTGATGAGAGAGCAGATTCAGGCTATGAAAAATCAGCTAATAGAGCAATTTCAGGAAGCAAAAAATCATTTCAATAAAGAGATAGAAGTTCTAAGAAAAAAGCAAACAGAAATCCTTGAAGAAAACAAGGAAATGAAGGAAACAATCAACCAAGTTAAAAACTCAATAGAAAGCATAATTAATAGAATAGATCACTTGGAAGACAGAACCTCAGACAATGAAGACAAAATATTTAATCTTGAAAACAAAGTCGAACAAACAGAGAAGTTGGTTAGGAATCATGAACGAAACCTCCAAGAAATATGGGACATCATGAAAAGACCAAATTTAAGAGTTATTGGGATTGAGGAAGGCACAGAGATACAAACCAAGGGTATGAACAATCTGTTCAATGAAATAATTTCAGAAAATTTCCCAAATATGATGAATGAGATGGAAAATCAATTACAAGAGGCCTACAGGACACCAAATGCACAGAATTTCAACAGATCCACACCAAGGCACATTAAAATGAAAATATCTAACATACAAAACAAAGATAGAATTTTAAAGGCTGCGAGAGAAAAGCAGCAGATTACCTACAGGGGGAAACCAATACGGATATCAGCAGATTTCTCAGCCCAGACCCTAAAAGCAAGAAGGGCCTGGAACAACATATTTCAAGCTCTGAAAGAAAATGGATGCCAACCAAGAATCTTATATCCAGCAAAACTTACCTTCAGATTTGATGACGAAATAAAATCCTTCCATGATAAACAAAAGCTTAAAGAATTCACAAAGAGAAAGCCTGCCCTACAGAACATTCTCAACAAAATATTCCAAGAGGAAGAAATGAAAAATAACAACCTCGGTCACCATGGGGAGGAACTACCCTAAAGAAAGAGTCAATCAAAGGAGAAACAAAGTTAAGCTAAAAACCCTAAAAAAGCTAAAATGACAGGAAATACAAGTCATATCTCAATAATAACCCTGAATGTAAATGGCCTAAACTCATCAATCAAAAGACATAGACTGGCAGACTGGATTAAAAAGAAAGACCCAAC
>JAJEJO010053805.1:0-14313 GCA_020662805.1 Glaucomys volans
TAACAAATGAACTTTCAACTCACAGATGTTCCAAGTGTTGCTGTTCATCTGAAATTCAAATTTAACTGGGTTTCCTGCATTTTTATTTTTCAAACTGGCCACCCTCTAAGTGTCCCCTCTCGTGTGGCCAGCCCCTCCCCACTGCAGCTGTGAGTTTTCTTTCCACCTCAACAGCATGAGTCACGCAGCTGTGGACCTTCAGGCAAATGTTTTTGAACTGAACAGCATCATGGTTTGGGGGAATCCCCCACCATCCCCAAAACATGTGTTAGCATAGCAGCAGAAATACTGCAGTGGGAGGAAGGCAGAAAAGGTGACGAGAATTCAAAGTGCCTTGGGGAGGGAGGGCTGGGGCTGCCCTAGTGCTGCGGAGACAGCCAGGGCCGAGCCTGGCTCTGTACCACAGCTGGCTTCCAGCATCGTGGGAAAGTAGGGACCAGACCTTCCCAGGCAGCTCCTGAGAAGGTCCAGTATTCTTCCTCTTTTCCAAGAAGAGGATCTCCTAGGAAGGACCAGCCAGGCAGGTGGCTTGACTTCAGGGATACTGATTGTTTTTTCCCCTTGGAATCATCGTGAGGATCATAGGAGGAAATTCAAGCAAAATGCTTGGCACGGAACCTGGCACCCAGTGGGTGCCCACAATCAATGGTGGCTTTTGTTCTGAAAACGGAAGGTCATTTACCCCCAAGCAAGTGGGGCTTTTTTTTTTTCCATGCTGGAGATTGGATCCAGGGGTGTTGTACCACTGAGCTGCGTCCCCTGTCCTTTTTATGTTTTATTTTGAGACAGGATCTCACTAAGGTGCCCAGGCTGACCTTAAACTGGCAGCCCTCCTGCCTTAGCTTCCAGAGTCACTGGAATTGCAGGTATGCACGGCCAGGCTGGCAGGAAGAGCGTTTTCCACGCGGGATGCCCCTGAGGGAGGGCAGGCCACACTTCCTGCACGTGTGTGGGGTGTTGGTGGGCGGAAGGGGGCAGAGAAGGGGAGAGGAGGGTCCCCAGAGCACACGGGTCTCATTTCCTTGTCTGGAATGCCCACCACAGGCCCCAGCAAAGGAGCTTCGGTTGAACCTGGGGTGGGAAAGCCCCTGAAGTTGAACTTCTCCTTGAATGCTGGGTTGGGACACCTCGGCTTCTTAGAACGAAACGGAAAGCCCTCAGGAGAAACTCCACCACTTCCCCTTCCTTGGTAAGAGGAACTTGGAGTTGCCCTGACAGGAAAGTCTTGGTGGGTCTTCTCGGAAGCCGCCACCACTGCGCTGCTGAGGAAAACCGCAAGCAGAGGACCAGGCCAGAGGCCAGGCGGGGGAGGACCAGCCATTGCCAAAGCCTTCACCAGAAGAACCGGGAAGCTGCCATCTCCTCTTTGGGGGGCCTTCATGCTGCTCCCCTTGCCCTGTGCTGCCCAGGGTCCCTTCCTGGTACCCACCAGCCCTCCAGCCAGGAAGGTCCTGGGTTCAGCCTCACAGATTTCCCAACTCTCTCTACCGCCCATCAAAGCACCTCGTTCCCACCCCTCCAGAAGGCACCAGCTCTGGGAGGTTCAGGGGCCTCAGAGGCCTCGTTCACTGAAAGGGTCATGTGCTGGGTGCACGGGGACGCTTGACTTGGCAGTGCCTGCTGGGCACTCTTCATTTCTAGACGGGAGGCAGGCATGTCTCTAGGGTGTGGGATGCCTACCCAATGACATCCAAGGACAGCTGCTAGAGCCAGTGGAAACAGCACAGGGACACATCTCATCCAAGCCCCAGCACCCAAAGGGACTGAGAGACCCTTGGATCCTGAGTCCTAAGCTTGGTGTAAATGCGTCAGGAATAGTGTCACACCAGAATCTGGCCACCATCTGTGGGGACAGAGTCCAGACTGCAGCTTGTGCAAGACCTTTGCTGGGGCTGGACTCTCCTTCCCAGCCCTCCCTGAAGGTTTTGCTCTGATCAGCCCTTGTCCCCTCCATCCAGCCATCTCCTCCTCAATCTTGAGACCCAGCTCAGGCAAGGCCTCCCTGATCCTCCCATCCCCGTCTGGACGGGTAGGGGTGCGTCCGTGACCTCATTGGGTACATCCCTCTCAGGACCCTAATCCACATCACCTTGTGATTGCTGAGTCTCGTGATGGTCACCCAGCCTGGAGGCTCCCTGGTGACAGCTGTGTAGGCTTGCCATATCTCAAAGAACATTTGATAAGGGAATAAATGAATAAATGAGAGAATTTGGTGCTATCTACAGGTCTTGTGGTTGACAGCACCACGTGTCCACAGGCTCAGACATCCACGTGTGGACATGTACGCCCGCGTGCAGCGGGAGGAGACACGTGCGCGCCTGCCTCGGTGTTCCCTCTGTGGGTCCTTGAGTTCGTCCCCCAGCGTCAACAACGATGCCCCTCTGACCAGCAGGTGGCGCTGCGCCCCTCCTCGGCGGTGCTCGTCCATCCACACCGCCACCGGCAGTCATGACTGCAGAGGCCTCCGCAGGCACACACAGCCCACCTCCCTCAGCCCACAGGGGACCAGGGCTGCCTGAGTCTCATGGGGAGTCAGTCTGTTTTTCCAACCAAGCAGCCAGGGCTCCGGCGCGGCGGTGCCCAAACCCCAGTTCAAGCCGGGTCAGTGTAGTTGCGCTCGGCCCGAGCCGGACGCAGCAGGGCGGCCTGAGATGCAGCTGCAGAGCAGAGGTTAAAAGCATGGGTTCCAAGAGGGTGGTAATCCCAGCGCCTCGGGAGACTGAGGCAAAAGGAATCACAAGTTCCAGACCAGCCGGCAATTTAGAGAACCACCGTTCCAAAATAAAATAAAGGGCTGAGGGCGCAGCTCAGGGGTAGAACGCTTGCCTAGCATGTGTGAAGCCCTGAGTTTGATCCCCAGCCTCACACAAACAATCGCCGGCCCCACCTCCAGAGATGCAGACTCAGCCGGCCCGGGGCGGGGCCTGGAAGGTGTTGCTGATGCTGCTCATCTCGGGACCACTTTGGGAACCACCGTGCACAGGATGCTTATAATCAAGTCAGGGGAGACACACGAGTCGGCAAGCACGGGCCTCCGGCGAGGGCAGAATGGAGGCAGAGAAGAGGGCGGGGGACACGCCAAGGCTGCAGGGGCCCGGAGAGGGCACGTCCTCAGCATGGGCGGCAGGGAGGGGAGCAGGGCCACGCGGACCTCGCTCTGTCCTCCGCAGCTGTTCCCGCCCCGCCCCCTCCGAGGCGCCTGCAGTCCTGCAGGGAGGAGGTGGACCCAGGGCGCTGGCCGGCGTGGGGCTGCCTCGGTCCACGTGGCTGCAGCCTTTCCCTGGAAGAGATGGGTTGGTCGGTTCTCGCTCCCGCTTGGCCTCCGCGGTGCCCCGGCTTCTGGGAACTCACGTTTCCTCTCTTTCCTTTTTTAATACTAGATTTTAATCGGACTGTCATAAAGGTAACTCGAGGCCATCTTGGAACATCAAAACAGTGCAGAAAATTGTAAAAAAGAAAATAATGGTACTCCAAAATCCAGCCAGAGAAAAGCATGGTTAGTTTCTTTCTGGGCTGGGGTGTAGCTCAATGGTAGAGCCTTTGCCTGGCATGCTGGAGACCTGGGGTTTGATCCCCAGGAATGCAAAAAAAAAAAAAAAAAAAAAAAGGGAGGTAGCGTATTTCTTTTTCATATATGTGTGTTTGCCTGGTGCAAAATATCGTACCCGACTGACATTGTAGTATTAGTTGTGTCCTTTGACATTAAAACTCTTAGGAGGCACCGTGGTGCACACCTATAATCCCAGCTACCTGGGAGACTGAGGCAGGGGAATTGTGAGTTCAAGGCCAGCTCCAGCAATTTAGCAAGACTGTCTCAAGGGCCTGGGGGTGTAACTCAGTGGAAGGGTGCTTGTCTAGCAGGTCCAAGGCCCAGCTTCAGTCCTCAGCTCTGCAAAAGAATAACAACAACTCTGCCTCAAAATACAAAATAAAGCTGGGCTCGGTGGCACACACCTGTAATCCCAGCACGTGGGAGGCTGAGGCAGGAGGATCTCGAGTTCAAAGCCAGCCTCAGCAACTTAGCGAGGCCCTAAGCAACTCAGTGAAACCCTGTCTCTAAATAAAATACAAAATAGGGCTGGGGATGTGGCTCAGTGGTGGAGCAAACCTGGGTTCAATCCCCAGCACCAAAAGCAAGACCAAAAAGCCCTCTTAAGAAACATGAATTTAATAACAATGCAACAATCTGGTGCAAGGCACAAGGATGTGTCCACCGGGTTTAGACACGTCCTTGCTGGTGGACCTGCAAGCTGTTTATGTGTTTATTTAGCTCTCTAAATAACTCCTCAGTGAAGCCTGGCTGCACGGGCTTCCTACTTTTCTGATGGCTTGCCCAGGGGAACTTCCTAGAAAGGGACTCACTGGTCCAAGGGTATTAACGCTTTCCAAAAGCTTGTGCTGGTTGATGGTACCAGCCAGGGTGGGAGCGTGGAGGCAGTGTGCTGGCCCGACTTGCATCAAACCTGCTCAGCCCAGTTCATGGTGTTTGAGATGGAAGGAGGAGGGCCACGAAGCCCATCAGGGAGGAAGCACCCAGCACAGGCACTCCCCCGACAGCACCAATCCCATGTCCTCTGTCCTCAGGCAGAGGACATGGTGCCTCAGACTGGGTGTGGCCTGGACAAAGCTGACCTCTGTTCTTGGAGCCAAGGTTGCTCTTGACCCCTCACTCCCTCCTACCCAACATTCAGACAGCCTACAGAGGCTGTTGGACTACCTTTTCTGGGGGGGAGCAGGGTACCAGGGATTGAACTCAGGGACACTTGGCCATTGAGCCACATCCCCAGCCCTATTTTGTATTTTATTTAGAGACAGGGTCTCACTGAGTTGCTTAGGGCCTCGCTAAGTTGCTGAGGCTGGCTTTGAACTTGCGATCCTCCTGCCTCAGCCTCCTGAGCTGCTGGGATCACAGGTATGAGCCACCACACCTGGCCTCCGTTTTGTCATCTATATAATGGGCCTGATGACACCTGTGCTGTGAGCATTGCTGTCCTGGCCAGTGAGGATTAGAGGCCAGGGAAGCAGACACCAGCCCCAAGTTCAGCTCCTCCACTGGGAGACCGGAACCTCGGTCACCAGAACCACCACTCCTTCCCCATGCCTGAGGGTCCCACAGAGAAAAGCTTGTGTGTCCAGGGCCTGCTGGCGTTTCCAGGCTGGTCCCCTCCTGGGACACAGGCAGCCCTTAAAATGGGGCTGTGGCTGGCCATCTTTGCATCTCCCAGGGGCATTGTGCCCCAAGCTAATCTCTGGGGACATCTGAGGGCTGAACAAGAAGTCATTCTCAGGAAGCTGTAGACATGATACTAGACACAGCAACTCCAGGCGGGAATTTTAGGCCTGGGCTGTTTGGTTCTGGGGAAGAAGAGCCTCAAGGTCAAGGGCCCCACCTGAGGGGGCAGGCAACAGTTCACGGGGGTGTAGGGGAGGGGGGGGGGGGGGGGCACACGGGGCCAGCCTCCTCCCTGGGCACCTGCATCTCCTGGGCTGCCGGGCGGAGGCCTGGCGACCCACCTGCATTCCTGCTCGGCGTATCCATGATCTCACCCCAGCCTGCAGCCGCCCAGGGCAGGAGGCTCTGCCCATGCCACACATGAGGAGCCAGAGGCCCTGCCCTGGCATGGTCATCTGGCCCGGGCTCCGACCGGGCAGGAGCACTGGGTGGTGGAGGCCACGGCACTGTGGCCGGGCCTCGGAGGCCTCCAGCCTGTCATGCACTTCCGAAGCTCTGGCTGAGGGACCCTCCTCAGCCTGCAGCTGCTGGTGGGTGGAAGGGGGCGCTGGCCAGCCTCAGTCGCAGGGACTCGGAGGGCTAGTTGACAGACAGGCCCAGCCCGGGAGGGGCGTGGGCCGGGCGAGCGAAACTCCTGTTGGAAGATCTCGGGGCCAAGGTTGAGAAACCCGAGTCTCCCCAAGGCCTGGGGCGTGGGGAGCCCAGGTGAGCGACTCAGTCCTCAGGAATGGGTGGGGTCTCCAGGGGAGGAGGACACTTCCTCCACCCCAGCCCAAGGTCCTGCTCCGTCCTTATTGAGGAGTTTCCTGGCGACAGGCAGTGACCTGTCGGCTGCCTGTGTGGGAAGCGGCTTGGCGTGGCCCTCACCATCTCATTAGCGGTGATTCACCCAGGACTCACCTGGCTGTCGGGGACCTGTCCCACTGTGCTGGAACCAGCTGGGTAGGCACGCTTGGAGGGGCTGGGACCGCTCCTCCTGCTCTCCCTCCTGGCGGTGCCCATGGCAGGGCCGGCCAAGAGCACAGTCAGAACTCAGGATTCTTTCACTCAACCCACAAGGATTTATTCAACACCTACTTGGTGCCAGGCCCCATGCGAGGTGCTGGGGATACAGAGTGAGCCAGCAGACCCAAACCCTGCCCTCCTGGGACCCACATTCTTGCCGGGAAGGTCAGACAATAATATATAAGTAAGCTGGGTGTGGTGGTGCGTGCCTGTGGTCCCAGCTTCTCAGGAGGCTGAGGCGGAAGGATTCCTTCATCCCAGGACAAGACCAACCTGAATCAGACATATATATTAAACCAGGCATTGAACCCCGGGGTGCTCTACATAGAGCTACATCTCAGCCCCTTTTATTTTTTATTTTTGAGACAGGTTCTCACTAAATTGCTTAGGGTTTTACTAAATTGCTGAGACTGGTCTCGAACTTTCGATCCTCCTGCCTCAGCCTCCTGGAATAACAGGCATGCATCACCGCACACTGTCAGATAAACTCTTGAAGATAAAAAAAACAAACAAACGAACAACAACAAAAAAACTCTTGAAGATGGTGGGCGCTATGAAGGCAAACAATGCTAGAAGCGAGAGAGACCGGGTTGTGATTTTTTTCAATAGGGTGTTCAACTGATCCTCTGAGAGGGTGATATTTGAACCGAGTCTGGTGAAGATGAAGATAAAGGGAGCTGGATAAATGAAGGAGGAGAAAGATATTCCTAGAACAAGTGCAAAGGACCTGGGGTAGGAGTGGGGAGGATTTTTTTTTGGCAGGGGGGAAGGGTACCAGGAATTGAAGCCAGGGGTGTTGAACCACTGAACCACATCCCCGACCCTTTTTAGTTTTTATTTTGAGACAGGGTCTTGCTAAGTTGCTTAGGGCCTCACTAAATTGCTGAGGCTGGCCTGGAACTTGTGATCCTCCTGACTCAACCTCCTGAGCCGCTGGGATTGCAAGCCTACACCACTGCGTTGGTAGGGACCATGCTTGAGGAACAGTGAGGAGTCCCGTATCCCAGCTAAAGCAAGTGAGCAAAGGGAAGCTAGGGTCAGAGAGGTGGGAGGGGACACTGCTTGCAGTCTAAGCGACCTTTTTAACAATTTTGACTTCTACTGAGTTGAATTTGGTGAAAATACTCCCAAATCCCCCCAGTTGGACCCAAGACCCAGTGCCCAGTTTCCTCTGCCTGACTCAGAGCTGAGAGCTAATTCAAAATCAGGGGTGACCAGGCATGGTGGCACATGTCTGCAATCTCAGCAGCTGGGTAGGCTGAGGCAGGAGGATTGCAAGTTCAAAGCCAGCCTCAGCAAAAGCGAGGCGCTAAGCAACTCAGCAAGACCCTGTCTCTAAATAAAATACAAAATAGGGCTGGGGATGTGGCTTAGTTGTCGAGTGCCCCTGAGCTCAACCACCTGTATTCCCTGCAAAAAAATAAAAAATAAAAAAACCGGTCAGGGGTGTTTCTCCGAGAGGGGACCTCCAGCGGGGTCCGGACGGCGAGGAGAGCTGGCCGTGATGAGGGGAGCTGGCCTGAAGAGTGTGACGAGGACAGAGCCTGCTACAGAGATGCTGTGGTGGAGGAAGAAATACGAGCTGGGTCCGAGAAAGAAAGGCGGAGCCAGTAAAAGAGAGCTCCGCCCACCCTGCCAGCGGCTCCTCTGCGACCACACCCCTCAAACACTCAGGACTCCGCCCCTCTCTCTACTCTGGGCCTTTGCACATGCTGTCTGTCTGTGCTCCGTCCTCCTCCTGGTGAATTACGGTCACTCTGCAGTTCTCAGCTTGGACACCATTCCCTTCCCAAATGGTCCTGGAGTCCCCGAAGCAGGTGCTCCTCCCAGATGCCACCATAGACCCAGCATACGAAGCATTTTTCATGGTGTCATAGCCGTCCACTGCAGGCTCTGGCTTCTCTATGAGACCATGCCATTCGTGGTTGGGGACCTTGTTGGAGTTTTACATCCTCGGAACCCAGCGCAGGGCCTGCCCCTAAGGGGGTGCCGGCAGGAGTGAGTGAATGCTCAGGACGACTTGGAGCCCTCCGAGGTTCCTGAGCAGAGTGACAAGATCAGACTCTTGTTTTAGGAAGTGACTCTGGGTCTGGTGTGTATGCTGGGGTGGGGATGGTTGGAGAAGCGACACTCACAGACTACTGCAAGAGATCTGGCCTGGCAAGGAGAGTCCAGCGAGGAGGGACTCGGGGGCCAGCTGCAGGAGGAGAGGCTGAGCAAGATCCAGGATCGGTTTTTGGAGGGACATCAATAGAACCTGTGACCACCTGCCCTGGGAGTGATGGGGAAGGGCAGTGCAGGGTGGGGTCCAACTTTTCCCCTCCTTATTTCCTGTCCTTCCTTATGGTTTTGTTGTTGGTGGTGTTGGTACTGGGGATTGAACCCAGGGGAGCTTAACCACTGAGCCACATCCCAGCCCTTTTTATATTTTATTTAGAGACAGGGTCTCACTGAGTTGCTAAGTGCCTCACTAAGTTGCTGAGACTGGCTTTGAACTTAGATCCTCCTGCCTCAGCCTCCCGGGCCACTGGGATTACAGACGTGTCCTACCACACTGGGTCTTCTTTATGTCCTGCCTGTGGACCCATATCTCAGCACAAGGCAGCACAAGCGCAGGCTTTAGAGCCTCCGGTAGGTTGAATCCCATCTCCACTCCACACCCACTGTGCAACATTGGGCAGATTTACTCAACCTCTCTGTTCCTGGTTTACCCATCTGTAAGATAAGGGTAAGGATGAGAACTTGTCACTGCATTCTATTCACTCCATGATTAATATTGATTCTCATTCTCACATTTCTGAAATCAGAGTGAATCTTAAAAATCACTGGCATGCTGAGAAGTGTTGACACACACCAGAGACTCAGGAGGCTGAGGCAGGAAGATTGCAGTTCAAGTCCAGCCTGGGCAACTTGGCAAGACCCTAACTCAAAAAATAAAAAGGACTGAGAATGTAGCTCAGTGGTTAAGCACCCATGGGTTCAATCCCCGGTACAAAAAAAAGGGGGGGACTGGGGATATAGCTCAGTAGGTAGAGTGCTTACCTTGCAAGCACAAGGCCCTGGATTCAATCCCCAGCACCACAAAACAAACACACAAAAACCTTTAGTGTTTGTTTTAGCTGGACGTGGTGGCGCACGCCTGTAATCCAAGCGACTTGGGAGGCTGAATCAGGAGGATCGAGAGTTCAAAGACAGCCTCAGCAACTTAGTGAGGCCCTAAGCAACTCAATGAGACCCTGTCTCTAAATTATAAAATAGAGCTGGGGATGTGGCTCAGTGGCCAAGTGCCCCTGGGTTCAATCCCCAGTACAAAAAAACAAACAAAATAAAAAAAAAAAAAAAAACCTACATGCAGAGACCAGAACCTGGCATGTTGTGTGGGCTGAATAAAGGTCCTGGCACTCCTGTCATTGCTTTTGGAGTATTGTTCAAGATACGAAGCAAGCAATGTCCATTAGAATGGGGACAACTTGGAGCTAAGATAGAAAAGGAGTCAATTTATAAGTAGATATGAAGTTGGAAAATTTGCGTAATTTCCCCCCCAAA
The DNA here is from genome assembly GCA_020662805.1 of Glaucomys volans. Taxonomy (NCBI): domain Eukaryota; kingdom Metazoa; phylum Chordata; class Mammalia; order Rodentia; family Sciuridae; genus Glaucomys; species Glaucomys volans. The sequence continues at coordinate 9,785 of JAJEJO010053805.1, forward strand.
AGCACCCAAAGTCTAATGCTTCCTCTGAAAGATCCCATAGAATTCTGCCAAAGTTCCAAACACACACACACACACACACACACACACACACACATCAAAAATTCCTCCTGTGCGATGAGGACCAGAACTCCTGGCTCCCCGACCGGCAGCGGGAAGCAGGGCACGTCCCCAGATGACTTTGGGGGAGTTCCCTGTGTCCTTGTGAATCTCCCTGAGTCACCATTACTCACTGCCCACAATCAGGGCCCTGCCACCTTCCAACCCGAGGCTGACTCCGGCCGAGGCCGTCCTCCCGCAGCAATGTGACTGCGGGGCGCTGTGCTCCGGAGCAGGGCGACCCTCGCCGGCCTTTTATTTTCGGCCTCCCGGGTTGTCCTGCCCACGGACTCGGCAGGTCCTGGGCGAGTCGCCTTGTTTTCTCTCCTCCCTTAAACACACGTCTGGAAGAGCCCGGCCCCCGCAGTCCCCGCGGTGCGGAGACCCTGGCGGGTCCAGAGGCGGAGACGCCGTGGGCGGCGCCGGCAGCCTCGTCTGGCCGGGGGGTGACGAGTCGGCCGGCGGGAGCTCCAGCGCCGCCGCCGGGACCACTCCGGTGCCCCGGCTTGGCCCCCCCCCCCCCCCCGCGCCCCGTTCGTCTACACTCGTGCGCTGTCTGCGCTGGCAAAGCACCGTCCCGGCCACTCCCGCCCGTGCGACCCACCCGCTCGGCTCTGTGACAGGGCTGTTTTGCTCCTGGGATTGGGGACCTCAAAGCACAGTCAGGTCACACGCAGGCTTTGGCCACACGCTGTGGATGCCGAGCTGTCTGGATGGGAGCTCCGCTGTCCCCAAGTCAACACGCTGCTCCCAGGGGCTCTCTGTCAGCGGGAGGCAGGACAGGTGTGAGACTCTTGCAGGGAACACCAGGGACCAATTAAGCCATCAGTGGGGGATCGCTAGACAACTGTCCCTCTCTAGGCCCCCAGGTGTCAGGGAAGCGTTTTCCAGCACCAGAGCCCAACCGCAGGGTGCTCTGGCCTCTGGTGTCTCCATTCCAGAGCCCTAAACTTCAGGGGCTTTGTCCACTGACAAGTTCCGGTGACCCCAGTCTATAGGCTGCGTTGGCACCAGGACAGTTTCAAAGCCTCAGGACACCCTGTCTCTGTCTCAGGGAGTCCCCATTTGCATCGAGAAGCTGGAATTCCCAAAGATGAACTCAGGGTTCCTCCGAAGCCACAGCGGTGCAGAACCCATGCACCCAGAGAAGGTAGGAAGCAGAGCCCCCGCCCCTGCCCCTGAGCTGCATGCTTCCCCCCACCCCCCGCGCTGCGCTGAGTTGGGACCCAAGGCCTCTGGCATGCTAAGGCAAGCTCTACCACCCAGCCACATCCCCAGCCCTTTTTATGATTTATTTTGAGACAGGGTTTCACTGTTACCCAGGCTGGCCTTGAACTTGGCCATCTTCCTGCCTCAGCCTCCTGAGAAGTTGGGATTACAGGCTCATGTTACCAAACCCTCCTCCACCATGCTTTGATCTGAACCACCTATTTTATGTCAGGGTGTCCTGCAAATGCAGCCTCCAGCCTCTGCCTCCAGGGAGCTCACTGTTCCCCAACCTTCCCACTATCTTCCACCTGGAGAGGAACTGTTCCCTGTCTGTCTCATCCATTTGAGTGTGATTTCCTGAAGCCAGGGCTGGGTCCAGTTCACCCTCCATCTGCCAGCACAGTGCCCAGGGAGCACACCACTTAAGTCATACCTGGCGCCCAGAGCTGTACTCCCTCACAGATACCCTGCAAGGAGCTAGGAGACAGGATCCAGTACTTCCATCCATGACTCCTATTTTAAAGATGAACAGAAGCCAGGTGCCGTGACGCGCATCTGTCATCCCAGCAGCTCAGGAGGCCAAGGAAGGAGGATTGTGAGAAAGCCAGACTCAGCAACTTAGCAAGGCACTAAGCAACTCAGTGAGACCCTATCTCTCAATAAAATGTAAAAAAGGGCTAGGATGTGGCTCAGTGGTCGAGTGCTCCTGGATTCAATCCCTGGTTAAAAAAAAAAAGAAAAAGGAAAAAAATAAGGATGACTAGATTGAGATGCAGAGAGATGGTAGCATTACCCAGGAGCAGATGTGTGCTTCCAGCCAAGGTCTGTCTAACCCCAGGTCCTCACTCTTGACCCCGTCCCCTACTGTGTACCTGCAAGGTATGGCAAGCCAGGATGCTTAGTAACGACTGTTGTGATTAAGGACTCCGATGGAAAACCCTCGAGGTTGTGTTTTTGTTCTCATTTTAAAGATAAGGAAACTGAGGCCCAGGATGACTGGAGAACTTGCCCAGTAAGTTGGTGGTTGAGCCCGGTCAGGCCTTTACATGCCATGGTCTTCACACGCCACGCTCCAACTGCCACCCCACTGTCCCTCCCTGACTGACTTCACTCTGATGCTGGATTGAGGCTCTTTCTGGAGGCCCCGATCTGCAATTTTCTCTTTCATCTCTTTCTCCTGGGCGGCACCTGAACTTTCAATCTCACTTTTCATCCAGAAGCACCTCTGGCTGGGCAGCGCCGAGGCAGGCCACCTCACGACCTTGGCCCTGGGTGGATGGCGCCTCAGGCCCTCCTCCAAAGCTCTTTCAACAGAGCCCACACCGCTCTGGCTTTGACTGCTCAACAGCAGGTTCTTCGCTGAGGGTGACCTTGGGAGAGATGACAGGAGCGAGATAATAGTGGCAGGAGGTGGCCCCGGAGAAGGGCAGGGGCTGTCGGGAAGATCCAGCTTGCCCTGGACGGCGCATTCTTTTTTGGTGGCAGCTGCTGGGCCAAAGCACGTAAGTAGTGGCCTTGGTTGGCATTGGCTAGCCGTGGCCTGGGCGGGAGATGGCTCTCAGCACACCAGAGACACGGGCAACCCCACGCCGGGCTCCCAGGACCACAGGGAAAGCACGGCCCTTCCGCTGACTGCTGGTCAATCCCATAATCACACTCGGGAACATCGCTCGCTGGAGGGCTGAGAAGAACTCAGAATCATTTTGCAGAAAAGAACTCTGTGTACTTCACACACATTGGCATGGCCACGATCAAAAAATAAAATTAGGTCACAGTGGCAAAAAGATCTGACCAAAACAGGGTGCAAATATTTTAGCAAGTTCTTTTATTTTCTGTTTACCTTTATCTACTTGCTCCGATTTGTCTTTTACCAATTTAAAAGATCCATAATATCTGGATATTTTCATCTGTCCCCATCAATCTTATAATTCAGGTGAAAAACACACACACGCACACAGCATGCGCACACTGGTGCACACACTGGGTTCTCTCCTAGACTTGGGAATCTTTGGCCTGCAGTTCAGCATGTTATTAAATTATTTGGGTTATATATTTTTTATTTATTTTTTGAACCAGGGATTGAACTCAGGGACACTCGGCCACTGAGCCACATCCCCAGCCCTATTTTGTATTTTATTTAGAGACAGGGTCTCGTTGAGTTACTCAGGGCCTCACTAAGTTGCTGAGGCTGGCTTTGAACTCGAGATCCTCCTGACTCAGCCTCCCAAGTCGCTTGGATTACAGGCGTGCGCCACCAGGCCTGGCTTGGGTTATATTTTTATTACTATGACTGAGTGGTTTAAAAGTAGTATTGTGCTCACTGTATTAAATAAAATTATAAAATAAAATTTAAAACACACAAGCTCCCTAACAAGCTTTAGGGAGGTGGTAGAGAAATTGGACCGTTAGTGGGTTTGTAACGATGTTCAACCAAATGGCCCCTCAAAATAGGAAAATAGGCCAGATGCCATGGTGCACACTTGTAATCCCAGAGACTTGGGAGGCTGAGGCAGGAGGACTGCAAGATTGAGGCCAGCCTGTGCAACTTAGCAAGAGCCTGTCTCAAAATGAAATAAAAAGGGTTGGGGATGTGGCTCAGAGGTAGAGCTACCCTGGGATCAATCCCCAGTAGTACTGCAAAAAAAATTCACAACTATGTGTGTGTGTGTGTGTGTATAAAATCTTAAAATTTTAAATATACATATATATGTTAAAAATAGAACTGCATATGAACTAGTAATTCCGCTGCTTCTGGGTATGTATCCAAATGAATTGAAATCAGGATCAAGAAGAGCTATTTTCACTCCACTGCTCATTAAGTGCTGCTCACAATAGCTACCTACGTATGGAAGCAACTTACTTACATGTCTCGGCTAATGCACAGACAAACAAAATAAAGTAATAAGTGCAATGGAATACTATGCAGCCTTACAAAGAAAGGAATCCTGGTGTGTCTACGACATGGATAAACTGAAGACAGAATATTAAGTGAAATAAGCCAGTCACCACACAAAAAATACTGTATAATCCTCCTATCAGAGGTGTTTCAGTTTCAAACTCATAGAAATAGAAAGTAGGGTGGAGGTTTCCAGGGGTTGTGGGGAAAGGGAAATAGAGTGTTCTCATTTAATGGTACAGTTTCAGTTTGGGGATATGAAAACATTCTGGAGATTGGTTGTACAACAGTGTGAATATACTCCACGCCGAAGTCTACTTTTTCTTTT
>JAJEJO010053805.1:14713-47409 GCA_020662805.1 Glaucomys volans
CCTCCAGGTGGAGGTCTCCAGTCAGTGCCTCCTGAATGAAGCCCACTGTCGCTGTCCATTTCCCCAGCCCGACCATAAGCTCCTTGTCGCTGGGAGTACGACTTTAGTCGTTAGCAAATACTAGAGAACCAGCTAACTTTTCTTTGGTTAACTTTTCAAAGCGCCAAAGTGGATTTTCACAGGAAGTAATCCCAGTGACTCTGGAGGCTGAGGCAGGAAGATCACCCATTCAAAGCCCGATTTAGCAACCTAGTGAGGCCCTAAGCAACTCAATGAGATTCTGTCTCTAAATTAAATATAAAAAGAGCTGGGGATGTGACTCAGTGGTTAAGCGCTCCCGGGTTCAATCCCTCTCCATTTTACAGATGAGGAAAGCTAAGCCCAGGGACATGTTGGACCTGGGAGTCTGAGATGCTTTTGCAAGTGGCCTCCAAGCTCCAGGGCGGGGATCCCTGGCCCTCTCGTGACTCTGGTCCATCCCATGCGGTGCTCACCTGCAGCCCTAGAGGGCTAGGTTTGGCCCCTCTCCGCTGCCTGAGAAATACGGACAGTTCTGAAGGCGGGAGGCGCCTTTTTTGAACCGGTCTGAATACTAAGCAAGTGAGGGTGCCAATGCGCGTCACACGGGGGTACTTCCAGCCCCCAGAAAGAGCTGGTCAGAGGGGTTGGGCTGGAGTCCAACACGGAGGGCCGGCAGCTGACACAGACAGGATCAGATTGGGGACACAGGGCCGTGGTGCCCTGTGAACCAACCAGGTCTGCCATCTGGGGTTGGAGATTTGGCTGGGGGCTGCAGTGGGCAGGGTGGGGACAGGGCTGCCTGCTCTCCACCCTGTCCCCACTCTGGGCCAGGGCAGGTCGCTGTGAGCCGAGGGTTCTGGCCCAGGATGAAGGTGATCAGCAGCTGGCAGATGTGGGCAGCAGGATGGCCACTCCGTGGCCAACCACCTCTGTTTGGGCCTTTCATTATGACATTTTTCCTCCTGATTACAAAAGTATCTTGCATTCACAATAGACAAATGGAGGTGATGACCCGAAACTCCACACATGCACAAAATGAAAATCACCCGTAGTGCCGTCTGTTTTTAACTATATAAAGTACAAAAGTTAAAAAGCAAATGCTCGCGTCTCCTCCCTCCCAGCTTCCCCAGCAGCCCTGCACACAGAGATCAGTGTGATGGCAGAATCTCTGAAGGCTCCTTCTCTCTTCTCCTCCCTGGGGAGGACCAGGGGCTGGGTTTCCCAGGAAGGGAAACAAAAACTCAGTCACTGTGGTGATTGAAAGCATAAATGTCACCAGGTGTGGTAGTGCATGCCTGTAATCCCAGCTAGTAGGGAGGCTGAGGCAGGAGGATGGCAAGTTTGAGGCCAGCCTCAGCAACTTAACAAGACCCTGTCTCAAAATAAGAAGCAAAAAGGGCTGAGGATATAGCTCAGTGGTAAAGCCCCTCTGGGTTCAATCTTCAATACCAAAAAATAAAAATAAATAAGAGTGTGGAATAGAAAATAAAAATCAAGTTGTGATTTTGTTTCCTGGGGACATGGTTTGAATTATTTATTTATTTAGTTAGTTTTTTGTGATGCTGAAGATTGAACCCAGGGCTTCATACATGCTAGGCAAGTGCTCTACAACTTAACCATACCCCCAGACCTATGGTTTGAATATTTTAAAAATCACATTTATGGATTTATAAATGTGATTTATAAATCCCCCCTTATAAAAGAAACACATTTTGGTAGGGGAAAAAAAAAGCAAATCTTAACTAAGAAAACAAAAACAATATTTGCTCATAAAATATCACTGCTACTATCTTTCCTCATGTTTTTTGGGGGAGGGCGGGTACCAGGGATTGAACTCAGGGGCACTTAACCACTGAACCCAGCCCTTTTTAATATTTTACTTACAGACAGGGTCTCACTAAGTTGCTGAGGCTGGCTTTGAACTGTGATCCTCCTCCCTCAGCCTCCCGAGTCACTGGGATTCCAGGTGCCCGGCTGCTACTATCCTTTGGTATAAAAATCTTCTAGTCTTTTTTCTACGTAAATGATACACATATATGTACAAAAACACATTCACATACATATATAAGTAATGCCAGAGTGGGACTTTGCCCCATTATCATACCATGTCATTAAATGTCCTCCGAGCACATGTTTTACCGCACGCATGCGGACTGTCACAGAGGCACTCGGGGTGCAGGGCCGCGCCGCCGCCTCTACAGAAGGGCTGGGCGCGGGCTCTAATCAGGCGGGGGACGCACACACCGAGCCCGAGCCCAGCGTCGGGCGGAGGGGCGGGGAGAGAGTGTCCCCAGCGGGGACTCCTGCGGAACACGGAGACCCAGGGCACCGCAACCTTCGCGATTGCACAACACGGGCAGCGCCGGCCCCCGGGGGTGGCACGAGGGACGTGACAGGCAGGGGCTGTCCGCCGGCCAGAGTGACTGCGCGGTGCCGTCCTCCCTCTACAAAAATAGCTCCCATTCTGCGACCCGTGGACCCGCCGCGCTGCGCTGTCTGAGGCTGAGCTGCCCCCGCCGCCCCCACAGGCGCCTCCCCGAGCCGCGGGGGCACAGGAGCCCCACCCTGGCCACGCTGCCCCGGGAAGGTTCCACCGACACAAAGGCAGCCATTTACAGGCTGGATGTGCTGGAGGGACGGCCAGCATTAAAACTGCCCAGGGGGGACCTTCTACACCGGACAGTGACTTACCAAGCCAGGCGGGCTCTCCCTCGCAGGGATGCTCAAGAGCCCAGGGACTGTGGTGGGCCCAAGCCAGGAGGAGACAGGAAAGCCAGCCAGTGACAGAGGACATTGGTCAGAGGCTGCTTGGCCTTGACTGGCATTGGCCTGGGCCTCCAGGGGCTCCACAGAGGCTCCCATCCTCCTAGAGGGCTGCTTGGGAGGCCCCTCCAGGGTCTCCTGCCATGGGCTCTGCTGGATAAGAAAGCCTCTCTGTTAAAGGTAACCAGAATGAGTCTGTGTTCCCTGCAGCCTGCAGGGCCCCACCGCCCAGTCAGACTGCACTTCACAGTTTATATGGTAACCTGCAATGCCTTCCCAGGCCTCCCCTGATCACAGCAACCCTCCAGTGCCAGGCATGGTGGCACATGCCTGTAATCCCAGCAGCTCAGGAGGCCGAGGCAGGAGGATTGCAAGTTTGAGGCCAATCAGCAACTTAGTGAGACCCTCAGCATTTTAGTGAGTCCCTGTCTCAAAATAAAAAGGGCTGGGGATATAGCTCAGTGACAGAGTGCCCCTGGGTTCTATCCCTACTTCCAAAACAAAAGCAAGCAAACAAACAAAACCCACTAAATGAAGCAAAAAAACCTGGGAGGGAGAATTTCTTATCTTCATTTTATAGATGAAGAAACTGATGTTCAGAGAGTTATAAGTCCACTGGCAGGTTAGGCACCAGAAATTCAGAGTCGAAGAGAATGGACAAATGGGATACAGAGTTGAATAACACAATCCTTGCTCTCATCACTCACGTGTCTGAAAAGGTGTCATGTATCCGATTTGGAAATGAGACTGTTATTGTTCTCACTTGAAGGAAATAAGCACAGAGACGTTAAGTAACTCAGCCAAGGTCACACAGTTCAGTGGTGACAGAGCCAGCATTTGAACTCAGTGGGCTCCTCACTCCATGTTTTTACTACACAACCCACAGCCAGAGTGGATGGTGGGCATGATTTGATGAGACTGTCAGTGCAGGTGGGACCCCGGAGCACTGACATGAAAGCTGGGTTCCTTTTCAAAACATAGTAAATTTTCAGGATAACTGGAACCCTCCCCTTGGAGCACCTAAACTGGATTGTCTCATTCAACTCTGTGTCCCCACTTGTCCCCAGTCTATTACTACTCAAAGTGGGGTCCCATAGTACCCAGAAACTTGTTTGGAATGCAGGATATTAAGTCAGAATCGGTATCTTACGACTCTGAGTGCAAGTCAGAATGAGAGAAGCCAGCCCCAATAAGTACTTCTAAAAGAATGAAATCTGTCATTACTGTGCAGAGAAGTTGCAGGAATATGGGCCAGTCAGAGAGCGGGGCCAAGGGCTAGCTCCTGAGGCAGGAAGGGAGAGTCCACGGTCACACATCGCCCTGAACTGAACACACCTGAGCACCTAATCTCACCTGAGGAGGGGAGAGGCGCTTAGTACAAAGGAGAGAGAGAGTGGGGTAGCTGGGCGCCGGGTGTGGCGCTCCCTGTGATCCCACCAGCTCCAGAGGCTAAGGCAGGAGGATCGCAAGTTCAAAGCCAGCCTCAGCAACTAAGCGAGGCATTAAGCAACTTAGCAAGACACTGTCTCAAAATAAAAAGTATTAAAAAAAAAATTGGGCTGGGGATGTGACTCAGTGGTTAAGCACCCCTGGGTTCAATCCCTGGTACTAGGAAACAAAAAAAAAAAAAAAAAAAATCAAGAGGGTTGGGGATAGCCGGGCACCGTGGTGCACTCCTATAATTCCAGTGGCTCAGGAGGCTGAGGCAGGAGGATCGCGAGTTCAAAGCCAGCCTCAGCAAAAGCGAGGTCCTAAGCAACTCAGTGAGACCCTGTCTCTAAATGAAATACAAAATAGGGCTGGGGATGTGGCTCAGTGGTCGAGTGCCCCTGGGTTCAATCCCTGGTACCTCCCCAAAAGGGCTGGGGACGCGGCTCCGCGGCCCAGTGCTTGTCTAGCGTGCTCCAGGCCCTGCGTTGGGTCCTCAGTGTGGCGGGGTGGGCAGTGTGGAACCTGGGGAGGCGGCAGACTGGGCATGCGCAAGGGCTGGGTTTACCAGCTGTCCCTGCTCCCGGACCCCTGGCCTCGGCGTCCTAATCTGTGACGTGGAGCCGCCGATGCCCACACTACAGGGTTGTGAACGGACCCGGGAGGATTGCAGCAGGCGCCTGCGCAGTGACGGCCCTGCAGGTTGCAGGCTCAGGGCCGTCACCCGAAGCCTGGGGCCAGAGCTTTCTGGATTTCAGAAAGGTCACATGACGCGTGTGCTGACACCACACAACACCCAGCGGGGTCCGGCAGTCCCTGTAATTAAACACAGCACATTTCTGCAGCGACACCAGCAGCAGGGACAGTCGCAGGCTGTACATCAGCTGCGCCAGGTCAGGTCAGGCCGGCAGCCAAACGAGTTGATCCCAACTTGGGCCGGGCAGGGCCGCGGGGCAGGGCAGGGGCCGGGCCGCGCTGTTTGGAGGGTTGCCTAACGAAGGAACCCGCAAGCCCGCCCTCGGAAGCAAGGGGCAGAAGGCGCGCTGTCGGAGGCCTGGCACAGGGGAGACCCTGACACCAGGGCAGGAGGAAGTCACCAAGGCTCAGGTCTGTGTAGGAACATGACCTAATCAAAGACAGAGGCCAACAGATTTGTCAGACTTGAAAACAAACAGGAAGAGGACATCCTGGAGTTACCCAGCTTCCCGGCCCTGCTGGAATCCCCCGGCCTAGGAGCAGGAATGGGCTCGCCTGGCACACATGCCACCCCCGCCAGAAACACACAGGGAGAAGCTTCCATCAGAGTGTCAGGGACACCCCACAGTCTCATCCCATACACAGGAACATGTCAAGTTATAATAATACAAACAAAAAATAAACTTAGGAGGATTCCCTGGGCCAGGCGCCATGACACAGTGGTCTCTAATTCTTATGGCAGAGCTCTGAAGTGTGAATGTCTGTTCTACTTCATAGAAGAGGACACTGAGGTTCAGAGTGGCTAAGGTAGGCTAGGGTCACTGGTTCATCGAATAACAATGCTTGGGTGCTTCCATTAAACCACAATGCTGAGCAAGAGCCCATTCAGTGAGCACTGAGGCCAAGGTAGGAAAAGGACAAGTCTCACAGCTGAGATCTGGAACATAAGGCTGGCCCCATGCCTTGGACACCACTGGGCCTGGCTCTGCCCTCAGCCCTTAGCATCCTTGTATTTTGGTAACTCTTTTTTTTTTTTTTTTTTTTTAGTGCTGGGGATGAACCCAGGGCCTTGTGCTTACACGACAAGCACTCTACCAAACTGGGCTATATCCCCAACCCTTGGTAACTCTTATAAGCCCCGAAGAGCTGGGGATTGTTCCGTATCCTTTCTGACAATCTTTATCTTTTAATGGGAGCATCTGGTCCATTTATATTTAATGTAGTTAAGAGTGAGTGAGTGTCTATGCGTCTTCAATGAAATCTGTTCTGTTCTATTGGTGCCCTGTATTCCTTTGTTCTCCTTTTCCTGCTTCTTTTAGATTTATTTATTTGTTTATTTTTGGTTTATGGAGGATTTTTCCATTTTGTTCTCTATTAGTCGGGAGCTTATACATCTTCCAACTTGCTATTTTGAGGACTAAGTTTGCATGTGTGTGAACAAAGTGTTTTCTACCACTGGAGCTGCAGCTTGAAACGATCTTTCTTTTCTTTTCTTTTTTTTTCTTTTGGATGGTGCTGGGGGTTGAACCTGGGGCCTCCAGTATGCTAGGCAAGCACTCTCTCCCTGAGCTACACCTCTAACCCTTTTCATGTCCTTTCCTTTATTTTATTTTTGGTACTATGTATTGAACCTAGGGACATTTTGCCACCATGCAACATCTCCAGCCCTTTTTATTTTTTATTATGAGGCAGTGTCTGAGTTGCTTAGGACCTCATTAAGTCGCTGAGGCTGGCCTCAAACTCACAATCCTCCTACCTCAGCCTCCCAAGTAGCTGGGATTACAGGCCTTGACTCCGTTGCCTGACCTTGCGACAGACCTTTAAAAGAAAAAGAAAAAGAAAACCAAGTCTTTGGTGTTAGACAGGCCGGGGTTGGAAGGCTGGTTCTAGCCCTTTCTGGCTGTGTGTTGCCTGAGCCTCAGTTTCCCCATCTATAAAACACGGAGGGTGAAACCCATTCCGCGCTCCCTCCTGACATTTCAGTGAGCTGCCGGCTGCCTGGCGCCCTGCGCTCAGCACAGAGGAGGGATTCAGTGCGCGTCTGTTCCATCCTCTTTCCAGACTTCCCCTTGCTGTGTTCCAGAAAACCGGGCTGTCCCAAAGCCCGGCTGCGTACCGGGCTTGACCGCAGGAAACCTTCCCAGCAGGTTCCTCTGCGGACTGAGAGGATCCCAGCGCGCCACAGCCTCTGTCTGGGAAGTGGGAGGCTGTTGGGAAATTCTTCCCGAACAGGGGAATGGACGGATCGCAATGATCCCTGTCCCAGGGGAGCCCAGGGGAGCCGGAGGGTTGCCTAACAGTGCAGTGTCCTCAGCCCTGCCTGGGAAGAGGGCCTGACCCGGGAATGGTGGCCTCCCTTCCGGGAGGCAGGTGTGTCCTCTTGGAGAGCAGAGCGGTGACTCACCAGACTGCTACAGGTCGTTGGGAACGTCCCCCGAGACGCCGGGCTCCCTCAGCCCTGATTCTGTATGAGCACAGCGGCTCTCCAGAGTCCCACCATTAATCAGGTTTCCCCGGCACCTGGAGGCGGGAAGAGGGTGTCCCAACCTGCCGACGACGCAAGCATTGCTAACTGCGTGACGGCTCCCCGCCCGCCGGGGACAGAAAAGCCAGCGGCGCTCCCACTCTTATCTATTTACAGATCAGCACTGGGTGAGTTTGGAAAGGTGAGGGTCAGCCAAATGTCCCCTGTTGGAACAACTCTAAAATGTCAGGGACTGGGGATGTGGTTCAGCGTGAAAGCACTTGCCTAGCACGTGTGAAGCCCTGGGTTTGATCCCCAGCACTGCAAAAGGGGGAAAAAAAGTAATGTAACTCACCCTCTGTCAGTGGGGAAAGTTGAGGCAACCCAGACCTCAGGATGAGACAAGATGAGAATTCCTGCCTTCCCCCAGCCGGGCATCCCAGTGGCTCAGGAGGCTGAGGCAGGAGGATCCAAGTTCAAAGCCAGCCTCAGCAAGGCCCTAAGCAACTCAGTGAGACCCTGTCTCTAAATAAAATGTAAAAAAAAAAAAAAAGGTCTGGGATGTGGCTCAGGGGTTAGTGGTTAAGGACCCCTGGGTTCAATCCCCGGTAAAAAAAAAAAAAAAAAGAAAAGAAAAGAAAAGAAAGAAGTCCTGTCTCCCTTGACTTCAAACCTGAGTCTCTGTCTTCTATCTGTGAGCAGGAGTAGCAGTGCCTGCCCTGAAGGAAGGGTGGCAGATAAAGATGCTGATGTGGGAGCCCAGCACGTGGAGAGGTAAAGAAGTATGAGGTCTCCCATCGTGTTCTTCCTTTTTTTCTCTTCCTGGATCCTGATCTTTCTCCGCCTCCATCTATCAGACTGGCAGTTGATAGGTATGAAGGATTTCATTGTTTTTGTTTTGTTTTCTGATACTGGGGATTGAACCCAGGGACACTCGGCCACTGAGCCACATCCCCAGCCCTATTTTGTATTTTATTTAGAGACAGGGTCTCACTGAGTTGCTTAGTGCCTTGCCAGTGCTGAGGCTGGCTTTGAACTTGCGATCCTCCTGACTCAGCCTCCCAACTCGCTTGGATTACAGGCGTGCGCCAACGCGCCCGGCACACATTTTATTTTTTGAGATAGGGTCTCATTAAGTTGATGAGGCTGGCCTCCAGCATGTGATCCTCCTGCCTCAGCCTCCTGCATTTCTGGAATTAGAGGAGTGTGCCACTGCTCCTGGCAGGCATCAAGTTTTGATGACTTGATGGATTAGAAATTGGTTGCACCAGGCACACTTCTAGGCTTCAACGGTAACAAGAGATGCCGCACGCCGAACACCTGTACTGTGTGCTAATCACTGCTTCTCATGTACTATCTCATTTAATCCTTCAAGCCAGAACTGTCCACTATGGAAGCCACTAGCCATAAGTGACTACACAGCAGTTGCACTGTGGCTAGTGCAACTGAGAAACTTCAATTTTATTCTATTTTAAATTTAAAAATGGATGTTCAATTCAATTATCAGAAAACTTGATTTTTGGAACAACTTGGGTGTGTGGATCTGCTGTTTCAGCTACAAATTCCATGGAAGTCTAACTGCAGATCAAGTACATGTACACTGAAAAGGTAGTGTCCAGGTCGAGACGAGCTCTAAGTGCAAACCCATACCGATTTCACAAGGTGGGCGAGTGCTCTACCATGGGGCTACACCCCCACTCCCACACCACCAACTGCAGACTTAATTTAGAAAAGAGAGTGTGAAGCAGCGTGCTCGTTGTGCTTTTAAAAATTTATTTTGTTTTATTTTTGTTTCTCTTTTGCAGTGCTGTAATCGGACCCAGGACCTCAAGCATGCTAGGTAAGTGCTCTACCTCTGAGCTATGTCCCCAACCCCGTTATGTTTCTTGTATTGATTAATGATGACATTACAATATTTTTGTATGTCAGGTTAAAGAAAATGTGTTATTAAAATTAATTTAGTGGTGGCGCACACCTGTAATCCCAGCACTTGGGAGGCTGAGGCAGGAGGATCGCGAGTTCAAAGCCAGCCTCAGCCACTCAGTGAGGTCCTAAGCAACTCAGTGAGACCCTGTCTCTAAATAAAATATGAAAAGGGCTGGGGATGTGGCTCAGTGGCCGAGTGTCCCTGAGTTCAATCCCCAGTACCAAAAAAAGTTAAATCACATATATGTCATATACGAAAGCTGCAAAACGTCTGTCACTGAGTAATGATATCATGCCAATGTTAATTTCTGAGTCTTGGCAAATGTACCGTGGTTGTGCGAGATGGTAACCTTAGAGAAGTGAGCAAGGGTTTATGAAAACTCTCTCTACTATCTTTGCAATTTTTCTATAAATCTAAAATTATTCCCAAATATAACCTACCCTCCTCCAAACACATCTGCAATTACATTATATTTCTATTGAAGAAGTATAGAACTTTCTTTTTACAGAACTTTAAATAGTTCTGTGAGACATATCATCCTCCTCTTACAGATGAGGAAACTGGGGCCCAAAGAGGGTAATGACTGGATTTTGGACTCGTCTGTCTCCTTGGAAGCCCTTGGGTTTACTGTGACATTAAAACCGTAATGCAAAAAAGAAAAAGAAAAAAAAAAAAGAAAAGGACCGGGGATATAGCTCAGTGGGTAGAGCGCCTGCCTAGCATGCCCAGGCCCTGGGTTCAACCCCAGCACCACAAGAAAAACAAACAAAAGCACCTTAATGACTTGCACCCACGGATCTGAGCATTTCTCCTCGAGCCCTTTTCGGAAGGCACTGGAGCAGCCCGGTGTGGGGGTGCACGCCTATAATCTTAGCTACTCAGGGGGCCGAAGCAGGAGGCTCTCAAGTTTGAGACCAGTCTGTGCCATTTGGAAAGAACCTGTCTCAAACTGAAAAGGTCTGGGTAGTAGCTCAGGGGTAGAGCCCACCTAGCAGGCATGAGGCCCTGGGCTGGCTCCCAGTGGTGAGGGGTTGGGGCAGAGAGCTCTGGTGTGTGCCCCCACTTGCTGCAGGGCCAGGGAATTGTGGGTGGTCGGGAAGAAGTAGGAAACGTAGAACAGAGGCTGGGTGATCTGAGCGTTCCCAGGATAACGGGATGCCCTCCAGAAACGACCCACCTGAGGTCTAAGGCTGTAGGGCAAAAAGAAGGCCCAGCTGGGCTCAGTGGCACACACCTCTAATCCCAGTGATTTGGGAGGCTGAGGTCAGAGGATCGAAAGTTCAAGGTCAGCCTCAGTAACTTAGCAAGGCTCTAAGTAACTTTGTGAGCCTGTCTAAAAATAAATAAATTAAAAGGACTGCGATGCAACTTAGTGGTGAAGCCCCCTGGGTTCAATCCCCAGTACCAAAAAAAAGGAAGGACTGATAGGTTCTGACACTTCACTGATTAGTTCATCTCTGCCTGACTGTGGAGAGCGGATCTCCAGAGCGCTGCTGTGGCCTCAAGGAAAGAATTGGCCGGGCTGCTGAACCTTAGCTTATCAGGGCCCAGGGAGAGAACAAGGCATACGGGGGTGGAGTGGGGGACCTGGTGTGTCCTGGAGTGAGGAAAAAGCAGCAGGTATGCCCTGTTTCTCTTCTCACTTCAAACGTGGTGTGTTCCCCTTCTACTAGAGAAAACCTGCCTCCTTGCCAGGCTCAGTGGTGCACGCCTGTCATCCCGGCAACTTGGGAGGCTGAGGCAGGAGGATGGTAAATTGGAGGCCAGCCTCAGCAACTTAGTAAGACCCTGTCTCAAAATAATAAACAAAAAGTTCTGGGGACATAGCTTAATGGTAAGGTGCCCTACGTTCAATCTTCAGCATGAAAAGGAAAGGAGGAGGGGGAGGGGAGGTGGGAGGAGAAGGGGGAGGCAAAGGGGATCTGCCTCCTTGTTGGCAGTCCCGAGGTCTGACCACCACGAGGGGGGCAGTCAGGGCTCCTGTCTACTCCTTCCTTGCCCCTTGCCTGAAGCTGCCCCCAGGACCCTGCCCCAGGCCTCCCCAAGTGCTGAGACCTGTGTGGCCGCCTCCTTCCTTCTGCCCTCAGCCCTGGCTGCCTCCAGGGCCCATGGCTCCCCAGCCAGAGAGGTCACAGCTCTGCTATACTCCAGGGGCCGGGGCCAGCCTGGCCAGTGCACCGTCTGTGGTCAGCCACACCGGCAGCCCTGTCCTGACGTGCCCCTTCCCCTCCGCTGCCCTGCAGTGCACTTTGTCTCGCCGCCGCCAGATGTGCCGGCTTTGGTGCTGGCGGCCTCTAATCAGGTCCAGATGTGCAGCCTGGCCCAGGCCTACGGCGGCGGCTACCAAGGAAGAGGGAGGCCCTGGGAGGGAGCAGCGGGCTGCAGCTGGCCGGGCAGTGCCGGAGGAGGAATGCGCTGGGAAGGATTCCCACTGGAACTCGAGCTGGGGATGTCTCTGCCTAAATAAGGCCGGGCCTCTCCGGAGCTGACTCCTCTAGGTGCAGCAGCCTAGGAAGGCCCTGCAGCTGTTCCAGAACCTTTTCCTAACAACTGGGGGGGGGGGGGGTGTTCTTTTTTCTTTTTTTTTATAAATTAATTACAGAAGTTATACACAGTGAGAAAGGCAATTTAGCAAAACCAAATAAAGGCTGGGCTGAGCTCAGTGGCTGCGTGCTTGCCTGGGTTCCAGGCCCAGTACCACAATAAATACACAAATAACCCCAGTAAGCTGAACTAATGAGAAAAAATACAAATCACCTATAATCTCACCACCCCCACCACCTTTAAAGTTCTGGGGTGCACCCTGCCAGACTTGAAGTACAAATGTATATGGAGGTAGGTTTTTTGTTTTTTTTTGTTTTGTTTGAAATCAGGAATTGAAC
The DNA here is from genome assembly GCA_020662805.1 of Glaucomys volans. Classification (NCBI taxonomy): domain Eukaryota; kingdom Metazoa; phylum Chordata; class Mammalia; order Rodentia; family Sciuridae; genus Glaucomys; species Glaucomys volans. The sequence goes on from JAJEJO010053805.1 coordinate 26,895, forward strand.
CCAGGGGTGCTCAACCACTGAGTCACATCCCAACCCTATTTTGTATTTTATTTTGAGACAGGGTCTCACTAAGTTGCTTAGGGCCTCACCAAGTTGCTGAGGCTGGCTTTGAAGTTGCGATCCTCCTGCCTCAGCCTCCCAAGCTGCTGGGATTCCAGACGTGCTACCACTCCTGGCTCACAAGTTTAAATCATGCTTCCAACACTCTTGTAACCCGAGTTTTTGGCTCGGTCCTTTCCACTTGAGTCAGCTGCACTAGTATTCCCAAACTGGCTGCATGGAACACCAGGGCCATTTTGTTATTAATCGGGAGTCCTTCGCCAGCATTCGGGACGCATCGACTTACGCCAACTTAAATGGGATTCTTTCCTGGAGGGTTTCTTGGAGTCTTTAATTTACTAATGTGTGTTCTGAATCATCAAGAGGAGACTGGCATCGCCGAGACATATTTCACTTTGAAATCCCTTGAGGGATGCTCTTGAGGCTTGGGTCTGTGGAATGTCATGTAGGAAATGCATTATTCATCATGGCTGCAGAGAAGCCAATTGCATTTATACACTGCCATTCACTTCAGCATTCCTCCATGGCAGAGCATTATGGTTGCTTTGAACTTATCACTATTACAAATAACGATGATGAGCAGCCTTCTACTTCCACTTTTGTCATACAGAACATCCCAAGAAATGGGACTGCTGCTGATATGAAAGACTCTTCTTAAGCTGGGCTTGGTGGTGCCTGGGAGGCTGAGGCAGGAGAATTGCAAGCTGGAAGCCAGCCTCAGCAATTTAGTAAGGCCCTAGACACTTAGTGAGACCCTGTCTCAAAACAAAAAATAAACTGAAAAGGACTGGGGATGTGGCTCAGTGGTTAAGTACCCCTGGGTTCTTCAATCCCTGATACCAAAAACAAGAACAAAACCAAAAAACACTCGTTTTAGCCAGGAGCAGTGGTGCACGCCTATAACCCCAGCAACCTGGGAGGCTGAGACAGGAGGATCTCAAGTTTGAGGTCAACCTCAGCAATCTAGCCAGGTCCTGTGTCAAAGTAAAAAATAAAAGAAGACTGAGGACGGTGGTAAAGCACCCCAGGTGTGATCCCCAGTACTAAACCCAAAATTTAGTCCCCAAGGCTCTTGACCCAATTCCTTTTATAATAGAGAAGGAGGTGACCCCCCACCACCAGAAGGGCACCAGAGAGCATGGGGAATGGAGTCTTCATGCAAACCCAGAGCCCTGTGCATGCTAGGCCAGCTCTCTACCATGGAGCCACCCCTCTAGGCCCCTTCCTTTTTAAATTTTGAGATGGTCTCACTAAGTTGCCTAAGCCAGCCTGGAACTTGCAAACCTCCTGCCTCAGACCCCTGAGTAGCTGGGATCATAAGTGCATACCACCAAGCCTGGCTGGAAAATCGCTTTTCTTAGGTTAGTATTAAAAAAGAAAAAAAAAAAAAACTTGCTAAACTTTTTTTTTTTTTTCAGTTACTAACATTTTTGAACAACAATTATTTTCCAAAGAACCATTATAGCCCCAGAGGGTGAAACCACATTTGGGTCCCTTCTACTGGGTCAGCCAGAGGCCATCACAGTCCTATTGCCAGTCTGGGTGCCTGCACACCCCCTGATGTGCTGCCACCAAGTAAAGTGCCTGGTGCTCCCTGTCTGAGCAGGAGCGCCGCAGTCACACCCCAGGCCCGGGGGCGACTTGGCCTTCGTGTTTTCTTCCACATTGTTTCCTGTGGTCCTCACAACATCCTAGTGAGACAGAGTAATCGACCAAATGAATCCATTCTACAGATAAGGAAACCGAGGCTCAGGAAGGAATAGCTCAAGTCACACAGCTGAGTGGTGGGGAGAGCAAGGACCACGCTCGGTGCTCTGGTCAACAAGATGCTGTCCCTTCCATCACCTGCGGCATCATCAGCATGGACCTATGGCCATGGGCACCTGGAGGGCATGTCCTGCTCTTCTGTGTATTTGCTTTGGTGGGGGAGGGGAAGCAGAGGGAAGGAGTGCCAGAGAGCTCTCAGCAGAGAAGAGCCATGTGGCCATCTGCACCACTGCCAGGGGACAGTCGGCTTCCTCTTAGAGTCCCCAGTGCCTGGCTCAGAGCGGCTGCTCCGTGCAGGTTCCTAAGCAGGAGACAGCTCCCAAGCCTGGGAACCATCCCTCCCAGATTCACCTCTGGCCCCCTTCCCCTCCCACTTCTCCTTCTGCCGCACCCTTCTCCATGTCCTTAACCACTTGCCTCTTCTTGTCCTCCCTTCCCCAACAGTCACTGAGCTGCCTCTCATCAGGGTCTCATGGGACATATCAGGTCTACAGCTGAGGACTCTAGGTGAGGACACCTTTGATCTCCAGGGAACCTTCTAGCTGGACACAGTGGTGCACACCTGTAATCCTGTGGCTCCGGAGGCTGAGGCAGGCGGATCGAGAGTCCAAAGCCAGCCTCAGCAACTTAGTGAGGCCCTAAGCAACTCAGTGAGACCCTGTCTCTAAATAAAATATAAAAAGGGCTGAAGATGTGGCTCAGTGGTCAAGTGCCCCTGGGTTTAATTCTTATGCTAAAAAAAATAAAAAAATAAAATAAAATAAAATAAAAATAAAATGAAATAAAATAATAGAAAAAGAAAAAAAGGGCCCCTTCTAGCAGAAAACTCTTGGCTGGCTTTATTTTTATTTATTTATTTATTTATTTATTTACTTGTTTATTTATTTATTTATTTATAGTGCGTGCGTGCGTATGTATCACTGGGGATGAACCCAGGGCCTCAGCTTGCTAGGCAAGTGCTCATCACTGAGCTGCATCCCCAGCCCTCCTGGTCTTTGCAAGGGAGGCTTCTTTTGAAAATCTAAGCGGCTGCTCTCTGTGCCCTTCCGTCTGCTGGAGACTCCTGGCGCGTCAGCCTTCCTGCAGAGCCAAAGGCTTGGCAGAACTCAGGTCCGCTGTCCCTTATTTTCAATTTCAGAATCCCCAAATCTCTGGAAGCCCTAGGCTAGATGAAATGACTTATCATAATGCACTCAGCTGCAGAACCTGACCTGATGTGAACTCATTTGGCAAGAAAAGAGACCTCAACTGAGGTGAACCTATTTACAGCCTTTATTTACACCACTTAGCGTGTGAATATTCATAGACTTTGCTCAGAAATATTTATGTGTTTACCCAATGCCGCCCCAGATCCTACCCGGGGCATTTTATAATACACAGTGTGTTCACCACGGCATCTACTAAACCAGGAGAAATTCTGAATTCGGAAACCTAGCTGGCCCCGGGGGTTCAGGTAAAGGATTGAGGCTCTTATTTACAAAATTTCTCCTAAAAAAAGTCTCGGGCACATGAGTGAAAGGAACCAGGCATGGTTACAGTATGATCCCATTTATACAAAGTTCAAGAACAGGCAAAACACACTGATGGAGGTAGAAGTCAGAACAGCAATTACCTGGGGAGGGAGGGGGCATTGATGGGGGGGGGGGGGGGAAGGAATTTACAGGATACTGGAAATCCCGGGGTCTGGTGGGGTGGGTGGAGATTACATGGCTATCCACAAAGGCCAAAATTCATCAAGTTATGCCCTAAAAATTCATGCACTTTGCTCTAAGTCTGTTATACCTCAAAATAAAAGTACAAATAACACTTATGGGAACACGTTATGTCAAATTAAGCAATAAGAAGCTGTTCCCATTGGCACTCTAAGCCACCACCCTGAGATATCTTCAAAGTTCCCAACAAAGCTTAAATTAAAATCATCTTAATATAAGTCTGACTTTTCTTTAATCCCTAGAAATTTAACACAAAGTCAAATTTAGTGAACATTTAAAAAAAAAAAAAAAACCCACCCTGATTTCTCCTCCAAAGGAAGCCATCCCCAGGGTGGATCTTTGGTTTGAAATCACTGAAGGAAGCACTCAGGGTCTGCTCCCTTCACAGAGACCTCTCCAGGTACATGGCAGAGTGGGAAGATGTGTCCCCCACCACCATCACCCCGGGGTCACCTCCTGAGCGGTGGCTCAGAACACACAAGTGTGTGTGCAGCCCAGATCCAGGCCAGCTCCCACCTGTGTGCTGTGTGTCAGAACTTGCACCCAGCCAACAATGCCCTTTAATTGCAGCTGATTAGCTGGAATTTGGAATTTGTATCTGAGAACACAAGGGCACAGGGGCCTCCTTGATTAAGCAGTCAGATAACCACGAACTGCTCAGGGAAACCAGGAGCCTCTTTCCTTGGCCTCCCCATTGCTTAATCTGATTGCTCATGGCCTTGTCCTTTGACACTCACTCCCACAGCATTCCCACCTCCGCCTTCCCTCCCCTTTCCAGTCCGGCCCCAGTGGGGCCCCAGTCAGCCCACTGGGGCCCCACTTCTCTCCAGCTCCACTCCTGATCCCGTTCAGCCCACTTGCCAACCATCCGTGTCTCCAGCCAGAGGGCATGGGTCTGGTGGCCTTGGGCTGTCCTCAGCTGCCTCAGATCCTTTGAGGAACGGTCAGGACATAAACAACCACCGACCTACTTGGGCTCCTTCCTGGACTTTCTAGAGCGACACTGTGCATCAGCGCTTTCTTTCTGTGCTAATGGAAAACTCAGGTACATGCCTCGTCTAATATGGCAGCCCATAGCTACGGGTGTCTGTGAAGCACTTGATAGGTAGCTCAGCGCCACCAAGAGCTGGATTTTTCATTAAGATTTTTTAAATTAAATTGAAAAACTAAGCCGGGCATGGTGGCGCACACCTATAATCCCAGCACTGGGGAGGCTGAGGCAGGAGGATCGCAAGTTCAAAGCCAGCCTCAGCAACTTAGCGAGGCCCTAAGCAACTCAGTGAGACCCTGTCTCTAAAGAAAATACAAAATAGGGCTGGGGATGTGGCTCAGTGGTGAAGTGCCCCTGGGTTCAATCCCCAGTACAAAAAAAAAAAAAAGAAAGAAAAAAGAAAAGCTAGGAACTGAATGTGGTGGCACACACCTATGATCCCAACAACTTGGGAGGATGAGGTAGGAGGATGGCAAGTTCAAGGGCAACCTCAGTCATACAGCAAAACCCTAAGCAATTTAGCAAGACCCTGTCACCAAATAAAAAGTGAAAAGGGCTCGGAATGTGGCTCAGGGGTAGAACTCCCTTGGGTGTAAGTCCCAATATGAAAGGAAGGAAGAGAAGAAGGAGGAAGGAAAGAAGGAAGGAGGGAAGGAAATTTAAACATCCGTGGCTAGTGGCTGCCACGAAGGCCGTGCAGCCCCGGAGGGAGGAAGAGCTGGGACCTGGCTCTCCTGGAACCCAGCCTGGCAGCGGCAGGGAAGCACCTGGTCGTTCTTTGAAGACCCCTGCCCTAGCTGTTCTCGGGTCTGTCTTCTTGCAGAACAATGACTGGACGCCTCTGCTGAGCCCTCTGATGTGTCACACATGTTGTGAAGGTGACCCAGATGTGTTTGGTCACCTGGACACTCATCCTAGCACTCGAGAGAAGCTCAGATTCGAACACAGCGTGGAAGGTAACATAGTAGGCACATGCCTGTACTCCCAGCCACTTGGGAGGTCGAGGAAGGAGGATCAGGAGTTTGAGGCCAGCCTGGACAATTCAGTGAGAACCTGTCTCAAAATAAAAAATAAATAAAAGGTCTGGGGGTGTGGCTCAATGGTAAAACACCCCTGGGTTCAATCCTCAGTACCTTGACAGAAAAAGGAGAGAGAGAGAAAAATGGACAGTAGGCCTTTTCTATGAACCTCCCAAGGGAGCACAGGGACACACATGCACACAGGGGCTTCTTACTTCCCTCCCCAAGGGGCCCACTCTTGAGCACAGCAGCTCCACTTCTCTCTTCCCACACCCCCAGGCTTAGTTTGGCAGGCCTCTTCCTTCCTCCATCCTCCCTTTTTGTTCTTTTCTTCCCCCTCTCCTTTTTTATTCTCTCTCTCTCTCTCTCTCTCTGGTACTGGGAATTGAACCCAGGGGCACTTTACTTTGGTACTACCCCACCCTCCCTTTTTTCTTTTCTTTTCTTTTCTTTCTTTTTTTTTTTTTTTTGGAGACTGAGTCTCACTAAGTTGTTGAGGCTGGCCTTGAACTTATGATCCTCCTGCCTCAGTCTCCAAAGTTGCTGGGATCGCAGGCATGTGCCTCTGCACTGGGCCCTTTTTGCTTTCTTTTTTTGGAAATACTGGGGATTGAAACCAGGGCACTTTACCACTGAGCTCCATAGCCTTTTTTTTTTTTTAAATACAGAGTCTTACTAAATTGCCCAGGCTGGCCTTGAACTTGCAGTCCTCTTGCCTCAGCCTCCCCAGTCACTGGAATTATAGGCACACGCTAGCATGCCAGGTCCCCTTCATTCATTCTCATTTAGATAAATTTGGCCTAGGCACGGTGGCACACGCCTGTAATCCCAGCAACGACGGAAGCAGAGGCAGGCTGATCCCAAATTCTAGGCCAGCCCGCGCAACTTAGTGAGACCCTGTGTCAAAATAAACAATAAAAAGGGCCAGCCCCCAGCCAGGCCTTCCCCACTGCTAAACAAGCCGTGCACCTCATTCTTTAAAATCAGGGTAAAATATGCACAATATAAGATTTGTCATTTGAACCGTTTTTGGGTGTATGGTTCAGTGGTTTTTCATATTGTCACCCAATCGTCACTTCCTTTCATCTCCTGAACTTTTTCTGTTTCCCGGACTGAAACTCTGTACCCATTAAACAGAAAGTCCTTGCTCCCTGCTCCCAGCAACCACCATTTGATTTCCCTAGACTTGACGATTTTCGATATTCCATAGAAGTGGAATCATACAAGGTTTATTCTTTTGTGGCAGGTCTGGTGCATGCCTGTGACCCCAGAGACTTGGGAGGCTGAGGCAGGAGGATCTAAGTTTGAGGCCAGCCTGAGCAACATAGCAAGACTCTGTCTTAAAATAAGAAGTAAAACGGGCGGGGCATGTAGCTCAGTGGCAGAGCACTTGCCTAGCATGTACAAGGCCCTGGTTCTGGGTTCAATCCTCAGCAGTGCCCTTCCCCCCGCTCCCCCCGCAAAAAAATTCAACCCTGCTGAGAGGCTGAGGCCAAAGGATCCCAAGATCCCAAGTTCCAGACCAGCTGTGGCTTGCCCCCCTACTCCCGCTTCGGTTTGAACAGCAGATTGAACCCAGGGCTACTCTACCCCTGAGCCACATCCCCAGCCTTTTTTATTTTTTATTTAGAGACAGGGTCTCAATAAGTTGCCTAGGGCCTCCCTAAGTTGCTGAGGTTGCCCTTGAACTTGGGAACCTTCTGCCTCAGCCTCCCAAACCACTGGTATTGCAGGCGTGCTCTACCATGTCAGGCAAGCTGCAGCGATTTGTCAATACTCAGTCTCAAAATAAGGGCTGGGATACGGCTCAGCTATCATATGAGAGACCCTGGTTTTGCTCTCCAGAGCCTCGGGGGAAAAAAAAAAAAAAAAAAAAGAAAGAAAGAAAGAAAGAAAAGAAAGCCCACAGTTTGCTAAGCTTCAGCGGTAGGAACTTGTGAGCTCATCACCAGAATCAAGAGAACATGTCTCTCCCCGCAGTTTCCTTGTTCCTCTTTGTAATCCCTTCCTCCTGCTCCTCCCTGAGCAGCCACAGAGGGACTTCCACCATGGACTAATTTGCATTTTGAAGAATTGTATATAAATGAGACCACACAGTAGGAACTTTTGTTTTCATCTGGCTTCTTTGACTCAACATAGTTATTTTGAGTTCCTCACCACTGGATTGATAGTTGTTCAAGTGTATTGATAGCTTTTTTTCTTTTTCTTTTTCTCTTTTTGGTACTGGAGATTGAACCCAGGGGCACTTAACCACTGAGCCACATCCCCAGTCCTTTTTTTGTATTTTACTTAAAGACAGAGTCTCGCTGAGTTGCTTAGGGCCCCACTAAGTTGACGGGGCTGGCTTTGAACTCACGATCCTCCTACCTCAGCCTCCAGATCCACTGGCATTACGGCGTTGCACCCAGCCTCAAAATAAAAAATTTTAAAAGGGAATCAAACAATGTCTATGACAAAATCTGAAACCTTGATGTGAATGTGGCTGGTGTGTTTATCCACACTGTCTCCTGCCTCTCCTCCTTCCCTTACCTGAGGAGTTTACAGTGTACCTTGTACCTGCCCCCTAGGGCAGGGGCCATGTAAGCGTATACTACAAGAAGGATGTTAGCCAGGCGCGGTGGCACACGCCTGTAATCCCAGCACTTGGGAGGCTGAGGCAGGAGGATCCTGAGTTCAAAGCCAGCCTCAGCACTTATCAAGACCCTGTCTCAAAATAAATAAACAATAATAAAAAAAATTTAAAAAGAAAGAAATTAAGTCACTCATGGTGATGCACGCCTCTAATCCCAGAGACTCAGGAGGCTGAGACAGAGGATTGCAAGTTCAAGGCCAGCCTCAGCAATTTAGCAAGGCTGTAATCAACTTAATGAAAGTGCATCTCAAAATGAAAAATCAAAAGGACTTGGAATAAGGCTCAGTGTTTAAGCCACTGGACTCAATTCCCAGGACAAAAAGAAAGAAGAAATTAAACTAAAATGTCATTTTGAAAGAAAATAGAGGCTCCTGCTTGGTCCAACCTGTGGTGCTAGTCAGCGTCCCTCAGCCTCTGGCTGTGCGGCCTCCCTCCTTGAACCTGCTGCCCGGGCAGTTTGGCATTCTTTGCTCCTTCCCAGGCCTGCAGCCCCTAGACCTGTTTCCCAAACACCCGCACGTGGACACAGCAACCTGGACTGAGATCCAGCAGCCTGGGGAGATTCCCAAGACTGAGTTCTAACCAGCTCCCAGGGGAGGCCAGAGCTGCGGCCTGACCACCCTTTGGGCAGGGAAGGCCTAGAGCTCTCTGCACCCCATGGTGAGAGGTCTGGAGAAGCGGCCAGGGAGGAGGAGGGGGTGAGACTGAGGACCTTCAGAGTCCTCCACCCTGCTCCTCCCTCTGAGCCTCTCAGGATGGCGACAGAGCCAGGGCCACTGCTCCTGGTTTCCAATCCTCTTCCACTGCAGAGACCCAGACAGCAGATGGACCAAGGCCCTGGGGGATACTCTGGGACACAGTGTCCCACTGCACAAGCACAGCAGGCCCAGGTTCATAGCCCAAGAACACCTTTCCTGTTTCCCATGGGCTCTGGGTGACTGCAGGCCACCCATGTCCATCTTGCCCTGAAAATTCAGAAGCCAAACCAAACCTGCTTCAAACAACCAGATGGCACAACCAGCTGGTTGTGAAAAGCGCGGTCTTGCATCCAGGTGTGGCTGGACCGCCTGCTCTGGCAGACAGTGGCTGGCCCTCCAGCGGAGGGCTCCCCTCTACTCAGGTGGGCACTGACCCACCAAGTCACAAGTCCTGCTGCTAAACACCCCAAAGCCCCACCGCACCCTTGCCCCAGGGCACGGGGGACTGTTCTAGTCCACACACTCGAGTTTCCCTGATGGGGCATTTTCTATATGACAAAACCCTGCTCTGGCCACTGTAGTGAGTTCTCCAGGAAGACCAGCGGGCTGGTCCCCTCCGGTGTGCAACCTGTGGCTGAAGCAGGCAGCAGCCTGCGGTGACTGCTAGAGGTGTTCCAGGAAAGGCACCCTCCACATTGTCCCCACCTACCAGTGACCATACCAGAAATTGCAACCGTGCACATTCATTCTTTTGAGATGAGAAACTGTATCTCTTAAAATGGTCCCACCACAGGAGAGGTGACACGCTAAGCTGTTATCAGTCATCTAGGGCTTCAGGGGCGCTCGCTGATCCGTCCTGGAATGTTAAACCTGGAACGGGACTAGTCCAGCCCACTTTTTTTTGTTTTCGCAAGTCAAAAAATTGAAGCCCAGAGTGAGAGATGATGAATTCAAGGTCAAGTTCAAGGCAGTGACCCACTCAAGGGCCAGAAGAACCATGAGAGATTGATTTTTTTTTTTTGGTTTTTTTTTTTTTTTTTGGAACCAGGGATTGAACTCAGGGACACTCAGCCACTGAGCCACATCCCCAGCCCTATTTTGTATTTTATTTAGAGACAGGGTCTCATTGAGTTGCTTAGGGCCTCGCTAAGTTGCTGAGGCTGGCTTTGAACTCATGATCCTCCTGACTCAGCCTCCCAAGTCGCTTGGATTACAGGCGTGCGCCACCACGCCCGGCTGAGAGAGATGGATTGTTAACAACTGACTAGGGCGATGAGGAGAAGCCCAACATAATGTGGGGGGGGGGGCACTTGCAAACTTTCACTTTATTGACTCAGAACCGTACCAGCGCTGGGCAAGGTGCCCACACCTGCATCCCAGCGGCTCGGGAGACTGAGGCAGGAGAATCGCGAGTTCAAAGCCAGCCTCAGCAACTTAGCAAGGCCCTAAGTAGCTCAGTGAGACCCTGTCTCTAAATAAAATACAAAACAGGGCTGGGGTTGTGGCTCAGCCATTGAGTGCCCCTGGGTTCAATCCCTGGTACCAAAAAAATCAAAAAAGAACAGCACCAAGTTTTCTCTCCAGAGAAGGCAAGAGACAGAGTGAGTAGCAGAGCCCGCCTGGTCCTCCCCCTGAGCGTAAAATGTCTTTAAAGTTCCCTGTTTTATCTTCAAGTTCATTCAAATGTAGCATTCTGCTCCACAACACACACTGGTTTTCACATCAAAATAACAGATTTGTTGAGTGAGATACGATTTCCCATTGACCAGATAGCCTGATGTCATAGCTTGTGATCCTGGGAGAGGCATGGACGGCTGAGACAGGCAGGGGGTAATGTCTCACTGTAGGCTCTTTCCTGACTTTTTTTGGAATTTTGTGCCATCTGCAAAAATCACCCAGTCAAAATTGATGAAATTTAAACTTAAAGCGTGGGTCGGTTGGGGCAGGAGAGGCAGCTATTCTCAGCCTGTGGACAGGCAGTGCAAACAGAAACACCTGCATGTTGGACAGTTGGGGTGTTCGTCCACGATGTTAAATATGCACACCTCTTACTCAACAATGTCTAGCCTAGGAATCTAGTCCACAGCTGCGCGAAATGATGTCCAAGCATATTTATTGCTACCTTATTTGTACTGACCCCAAGGGCTGGTTTAAGCATCTTGCCATCTTCGAAGACTTTGACAATTTTCTTTTTTTTTTTTGTACTCAGGGGCACTTAACCATGGAGCCACATGCCCTGTCTGTTTTATATTTTATTTTGAGACAGAGTCTCACTAAGTTCCTTAGGACCGCTCTAAGTTGCTGAGGCTGGCCTTGAACTTGTGATCCTCCAGCCTCAGCCTCCCATATTGCTGGGATTACAGGCGTGCACTACAATACCCAGTGCCTTTAACAATTCTTAACAAAACCAGAAGCGCAAGTCTGGTGGGGTGGTGCTTTCCTGTAATCCCAGGGAGGCAGAAGAATCCAAGTTTAAGGGCAGCCTTAGCAACTTAGTGAGACCCTATTTCAAAAATTTAAAAACAAAACAAAAAGGTCTGGGGATATAGCTCAGCTCAATCCTTAGTAGTGCAAAAACAAAACAAAATCAGAAGCCAAATCTCCCACTTCCAGTTTGTGGATCTTCTCATTTCACCTCTTGAAGGATCACTCAGCATATAATAAAACAATAATAACCACCGAGACCAGCAGGGCGCTTGATCTGCTCTTGGCCTTAGTGCATAGACCAAACAACCCGTTCAGTTCTCCCAGCAGCCTCCTGAGTTAGCTCCAATCATCACTGACCACTGTGATAGATGAGGACATTAGTGCTCACCTTGCCCAAGGTCACGTTGCTCACCTGGCAAATGGCAGGAGAGGATTTGTACCAAGGCCAGTGCTGGACCACAGCATGGCCCTGCCTCTCTCCCCATGGATGACCTGTGCATGTCCCAGATCCTATTTGCAAAGTCCCTGGGCATTTTACTGTTTTTCTGAGGTCTTCTCTATACCCAGTCCTATATTTAATACAGGAGGTGACAGGAATGAGCAGGTGTGATCAGGAGGACTGAAGAAGAAACCCGAGGACACCATCGCCGCCCTTCAGTCGATAGCATGTGTAAGCAGAGGACAAGGAACCGCCCTACACCTGTCCATCACTTCCAGCCGTCACAGTCCTTTCGTTATCTCATCTAAGCTGTTGACAAACTTGCCAAATAATTTTCATGATCTCTGCTCCAGGATGAGGAAACCAAAGCTCTCCAAGTCACAAGGGGCTGCCCCCAAGATCATCCAGCCAGCGGGGGAGGACTGAAACTTGACCTCAGGTCTCATGACACCCTTGGGCCCAAGGGAAATGACATGCTGGCTTGACAGCCCAGCTCAGTGGCGTCCAACCTGCTCCAACAAGAGGGCTCCTTCTTCCTTCTGGAAATTGTTGCAATCCTGCAAATGAGAAGAGCAGTTATTTTAGGGTTTGGTCAACTGGGAAAATTCATAGTGATGAAAAACAAGGGCTCCGGCGCGCTGGAAAAGGAGCCGCAGGCCCGCTCCAGACAGTACTTACACAGTCGGCAGACGGTGTTTGGTGTGCAAATAGACACAGTGACTTCTTGCAATAACTTAGCAGCCCAGGCGCAGGTAGCAACTGGCTGAGACCCTCCTGCCAGAGTAGTTCAGAGACGGGGACACCTCCAAAGTCAGTCTTCTTGACCAGGACATGGGAGAAAAAGAGCACTTAAATTCATGGTGTTCCATACCTGTAATCACAGCAGCTTGGGAGGCTGGGGCAGGAGGATCGCAAGTTCAAAGTCAGCCCCAGCAATTTAGCAAGGCCCTAGAAACTCAGTGAGACCCTATCTCAAAATAAAACATAAAAAAATGCTGGGGATGTGGCTTAGTGGTTGAGTGCCCTTGGGTTTAATATCTGGTATCAAAAAAATATATATTTTGAGATAGGGTTGCTGAGGCTGGCCTTGAACTTGCATTCCTTCTGCCTCAGCCTCCCAAGTAGTTGGACTTACAAGCGGGCTCCTCTGTACCTGGCTAAAAAAAAGAGAAACTTTTAGTGGGGTCCTGTGGTACACACTTGTAAACCAACAATTTGAGAAACAGGCAGGAAGATAAAGAGCTGGATACCAGCCTCAGCCATTTAGTGAGACCCTCTGCAACGTAGCAAGACCCTGTCTCAAAATAAAACATGAAAAGGACTGAGGGTGAAGCTCAGTGGTAGAGCACGCCTTTGTTCAATCCCTAGTACTGCTAAATAAATAAAAACGACTTTTCTGTCCCAGCTCACCACTCCCTCTCTACCCTATGCACTTAGCTATCAGAGAAGTTCTCCATTCATTTATCTATGTATCTCTTCCTTGCTATTAAACTATAACACCTGGTAAGGGAACAGGGTTTGTGCCTAGTTCCTTCTGCCCCCAGCAATCAACACACAGCCTGGCACATCACCAGCACTCATTCAGTGCTGACCCATGGCCTGACTGCAGGAAAGGACTCGCCTGCAAACGCTTATACTTTTATTATGGAGAAAGTCATCGGTGTGAAAATAAACAGTGTGACCCCATCTTCCATAAACAAAGCCTACTTCTATAAAGCTGTAGGGTACAGGGTCTGTAAAAGTCACAAAGGTTTCCATCACAGGGCTGGCGGCCTGTGCTGGGCAAGGCCCATGTGGAAAACAGCTGCAGAACAAGGCCTGTGGGGCACATGGCTGCTGAGGGACAGTCGGTGCCACCAGGAGCCCTGAGCTGGCAAAGGGCAGAACAACATGAGATGAGTCACAATGTGCATGTCATCCTTGCTCGAGGTGAAATGGGACTGTTGGGTAACAATAGGAACAAGTCACAAGGTGCTTTTGGGTGTTGGGGTCATGGTGGAGGGGGCGTCCAGAGGTTGGAGAGAGGGAAGAAGGCCTTGTGCTGCTGGTCAGGGTGGAGTCCAGAGCCAAGAGCCCCTCCCAGGCTGCTTCTGGTTCAGGACCCCTGTGTTCAGGATTGAGGGTGTAGTTCAGTGGTACAGTGCTGGCCTAACACTCCAAAGCCCTGGCTCCAATCCCCAGAATCATCAATAGAACCCCTGTGTTCAGACTTGGCTTCTATCTGCCCTAAAGTGACCTCCACCTGAACGAGCAATTGTAGGTCTGGGTTTTTGATAACTTTTTTATTATTAGCAAATGACATGCTTCCCCTAAAGAAGAAGAGAAAAGAAAATGCAGGAAAAAGCTGGGGGGCAGGGGAGTGGGGTACACACCTGTTACCCAGCTACAGGAGAGGCTAAGGTAGAAGGATCAGGAGTTTGAGGCCAGCCTCAACAACTTAGTGAGACCCTGTGTCAAAATAAAAAATAAAAAGGGTTGGGGATGTGGCTCAGTGGTAGAACATCCCTGGGTTTAATCCCCAAGGAGCACATGCAACACACACACACACACACACACACACACACACACAAAATAAAAGGAAGACATTGATATAGAGAATCAGAGGGAAAAAATAATCTATAATCTATAAACCCATTTCCCCAAAAGAGCAAGTCAGTATGTGGATGCCCACCTGCCACCCATCCATCCAGCCTTCTATTTGCTCACCCACCCTCCCACCTACCAATCCAACTGCCATCCACCCACTCACCCAGCTCTCCTTCTGTACAGATTTCTCCATTGCAAATGACAGAATCCACTCTATCAGAAAAGGGATCTACGGCCAGTGTCAGTACTCACCCGCAATCCCAGTCATTTGGGAGACTGAGGCAGGAAGATCACAAGTTCAAGGCCAGCCTAGCAAGACTCTGTTTCCAATTAAAATAAAAAAAGAGCTGGAGATATAGCTCATAGTAGAGAAGTGGTTCAATCCCCAGTGCCAGGGGAACTTACCTCCCTCCCCTCCATGACGGTGGAGATAAAACGCCAAGATTCCCCCTGTGGCTCCTGTGGCTTTGAAGGCCAGGGGCTGCCTTTGGCCCCTTTCTCCAGGATGTGTGCATCATGGTGGCTCTTTTCCAAATCAAAGTCTCACGTGGATGCATCTGACTGGTGGAACTGAGGTCACACGCCTACACGGTAGCTGCCGTGGTGTGTGGGAGAGTACATTTCTGTCCTTTGCTTTGGGGAAGTGGGATTTATGATGTGGGGAAAACCCGTAAACAGGAAAGTGCTGGTGATCATAAGGCATGGCAAATGTCCCCACACTACAGCTTTTTTTTTTTTTTCCCCCTTACAAATATGGAATGATGCCACTCAGTGCCCAGCCCAGCGCCCGGCACCCGTGAGAACTCCACACACCATCAAGAAAGGGGAGAGGCAGCAGGAGGGAGGGCGGTATATCACACCCCATAGGGAGGTATGCTGTGTGGATTATGAAGGAAGGGGGCTCCTCTCCCTGCAGGGAAACACAGAGCTGTCCTCCGGTCCCCCCACAGGCACACACACGTGCTCCCCTGACACCTATGCCTGCCGGCTACAACATGTGGACCACACTAAATGCTCAGTCCACCAGGCACAGGGGCACATGCCAGCAACCTCAGCAGTTTGGGAGGCTGAGGCAGGAGGATCACAAATTCGAGGCCAGGCTCAGCAATAAGCAATTTAATGAGATCCTGTCTCAAAATAAAAAATGAAATGAAATAAAATAAATAAAAAGGATGTTAAAGCACCTCTGGGTTCAATTCCTGGTACAAAACAAAACAAAACAAAAAATAACTCAGTGTCCCAAGTAGTCACTTCCTCTGCAGCCCACCAATTGGTTTACTGTCACTCAAACTATTACCGAACCTCTTCCCTCTCCAATCCCAGAAGTGTTTGGTAAGGTTTTACTCATCTCAGAAGGCCAATCGGTGCAGTGGCTGGGAAGGCACTATCCGAGGCCTCCCAAGGTGACCATGTTGATGAAGGTCACCGGCACCTCTCAATTCAAGTGCATATGTTAAAATCTGTTTTGTTCTTTGGGTCAAGATGAGCCATCACAGAATTATAACAAGAGCCCTGCCTTTCAGAAATTTATATTGCAGATTAATTGGTAAGAGGCAAGATACACACAGTTAAATGCCAAGGCAGATCTCTTGGATCCAGATGAAATAGGGAAATGTAAATGCTTCCGAGGTTTAGGGAAGGGTCAGATTAGCATATCTGGGCTTCTGACAGAGTCTGCTGGAAAGGGAGGGGGAATGGGGTGGGGCAGGCCTGTAATTCCAGCAACTGGAGGCTGAGGCAGGAGGATGGCAAATTCAAGGTCAGCCTCAGCAATATAGCCAACTCTCTCATTTGTTTGTTTCTGTTTTTGGTACTGGGGTTTAAACTCAGTCACTTTATCACTGAGTTCCATCCCCAGTCCTTCTTATTTGTTTATTTTTGAGACAGGGTCTCACTAGATTGCTGAGGCTGGCCTCAAGTTTGCAATCCTCCTGCTTCAGCTTCCCGAGTGCTGAGATTACAGGCCTGTGTCACTTCAGTCAGACTGAAATTCTGTCTTTTTTAAAAATATATTTTTTAGTTGTAAATGGACACAATGTCTTCATTTTACTTATTTATATGGTGCTGAGGATGGAACCCATTGCCCTACACATGTGAGGCAAGCGCTCTGCCACGGAGCCACAACCCTAGTCCAAAATTATGTCTTAAAAAATAAAAAGAGCAAGGGATGTACAATGTAGCTCAGGTGTAGAGCACCCCTGGGTTCAATCCCTAATACCAGAAGAAAATTAATTTAAAAGGGGTGTCGTTGAGGAGCGGAGTGGATAAGGCATGGTTTGTGACCCAGGCAAACCTGCATTCCTTTTCCCCCAGCCTCTCCTAACCAGGTGAGATCCTTGTAGCGTCACCTTGCTATCAAGGCTGAAGTCCGTTTTGGTGATGATCTGACCCCTGCCCCCTTCCTCTAGCCTACAAGGCACTTGCCAGGGTATCCTAGACCAGGGAGGGGTGGACAGGGTCCGAAAACACCAGGTCAGGGCCAGGCTGCAAACGGGAGAGGCTAAGACCCATCACAAAGACAATGCAGCCTTTCTCCTCCCCCTCCCCCAGGGAGGAGCAGCTGGTGGGCTTCTGGAGAGTTCCAATCCAATTAGTGCCCCCCTCCCCTCCTCGGTGGGGGCCGAGCCACCACGCCCTTCCCCGAGGTGGAGCCTGGTGGGGAGGGGGTTGCCGGGAGGTCTGCGCATCCCGACCCGGCTCCTCCTGGCAGCAGGCTGACTCGCTGCTACCCAGAGGCTGCTATGACAGCGCCCGTTTCTAGGCGACTGTTCTGGGGAATGGTCTGTTTTGGCAACCACAGGGCCTCTGGGTAAGGGAGGCCGCCGGCCGCCGAGTCATTTGCATAGCAACCTCGTCCCTCCGCTGGCGGCGCGCTCCTCTGCGGCAAGCGGGCGACCAGCCCCGCCGCCCCAGCCTCTCGCCCTCGCCCTCGCCCAGGCCCGCCCTGCGGCTCCGCAGCGGCGTTGTCACCGCCTAGTCCACCGGGAGTGCAGCCTGCGCGCCGAGCTAGGGTATTTCCGGAGAGGCTGGTGCCCTAGGGAAGTGGGGAAGCGATGCTTGGGGACTAAGCACAGCAATGGGGGAGGGGAACTGAAATATAATCTCGCCCAAACCAGAGTCAAAGTCACAGGGCTCTGTAGCATCGAGATGCATTCTGGATGGGAAGTCGGGCCCACCAAGTGTTTGTTTAGGTAAACTCACAGCGAAGCCCCAGGAGGTCCCAGAAAATGTCTCCTGGATCATTACATTGCAAATGTATGTGTGAATTTGGAAATGGGGAGGCTTGGAAAGCGAGGGTCTCTTACCTAGGAGTATCAGTCAGTGATATGCCCAGGAAATACTTCCAAATACTTAACAGGGGACTTGGTGACCTGGTGTTATCTGAATTTGTTGGAAGAAATTGAAAGAGAAAACAAACAGAAAACTCCTGGCATCCTCCGTCCCACACACACCCACCCCACCCCTCCGAACACCAGCGTGAGTCCCCGATGCCAACTGAGATACCAGGGCTCAGACATGCGGACGACATCAACGCCCAAGGACACATGCTCCGAGCTGGAACCGGAGAGGGGGCTGGGCAGGGGCAGGTCACCCCAGCTGAGCGATCACATTTCCCTGGCAGCTGTCCAAGGGGCAGCTCCCAGCTGCACCTGTTTGTGGGGCGATTTGCTTTTATCAGTATTGACACAGCAGCGGGGCTGGGGAGTAGCATAGTAATAAATAAATGAGAGGTGGGGGGAGGCAGAGCCACCCAGGCGCGGCGAAAGTGCTGAGGTGGTTTTTTGCTTGGATGTCAGCATGTTCAATCCAGTTTCCCCACCCCTGGAACCTGGAGGATCACCAGCAGGCTTGGCATCCCTCGGAGCCCCAGATCTTAAAGAGATAGTGAGTCCAGAGTGCCACAGGAGCCCCTGTGCTGCGAGACATCCCTACCCAACAGACCTCCAGGTTGCCTGCTGCCCTCACCTGCCACTTTCTGTTTCTTCCTCCTTCTGCCAACTTTGTCATCTGGGAGGCAACTGTGATTAAAGTGTGTGTTTTGGAGCTCATCAAACCTAGGATCAAATCCTGACTCTGTCTAGCTGTGTGATTTGGGATATGTTAACTAACCACTCTGAGTCTCGATTTCTACTGAGAAAATAGTATTCATTATTGCAAAGATATAAAGCTGATCTAGGCAAAGACCCAGGGTCATTCCTCCTTAGATGTTCACTTGGTTCATGGCCTGTCAACCTCTGTCCTGGTTTCTTTGGAGGCTTTGGAGAAAATGCAAAACAAAACAAATCTGGAGTGTCATCTATTCCAGAAATGGGAGAGGGGAAGCCAGAGCTGGGTACTCTTTGTCTCTCAAGTAAGGCCAAATGTGGTCCCAGGTTTCTGCAGCCTGGTCAGTGTTCAGGGGCAGCAAGCTGACCACCTGTGCTCCAGTGCAGCGTGGTACAGTAAGATGTAAACAGACCTGTTCATCCAAAGCCACCTGACCAAGCCCAGAGATAAACTGCATTGGTAAAAATTCCGAGCAATGAGTCACCAAAGTTTCAGACAGGAAGCCAGATCTCCAAGGGGTATGGTATCGGTTAAGAAAATGGTTCTAGCTATCAGACTCCTGCCCTTGAACCCCAGCCCTGGCTCCCGCTGCAGGTCATTTTGCCTTCCTTAGCCTCGCCTTCCTGACCTTCAGATGGGATAATCACCCACTAGGAGCTGGTGTGGAGGATCTAGTTCGTGAAGGGCGCGCAGCCAGCGCCTGACATGGAGAAAGCGCTTGTCTCCTCTGCACGCAGTCATGACTGTTAGGTGCCTGAGGTCAGGGACCTCGTCACACTCAACTCTGCGTCCCCAGATCTTCACTTGGCAGCGTAGCATCCAATGAACAAACGGCCTTGAAGGAGTTAAAATCGGCTTGGAAGATGTCAGACTCCAACTCCATTCACATATGGGAGACAACGGGGTTAAAAGCCTCTGCTGGTCCCCACGCCCCAGAGGCACAGTCCCTTTGATCCCTCAGTTTCATCTATCCAGGATGCTCTCAAGAGAGGAAAACAGGAAGCATCCCTGATAGCCTTGCTTACTCTTTTTTTTTTTTTTTTTTAACGGTGCGAAGTGGGAGGAGAATGGTCCTTTGGGTCACATTTTTGCCAGGAAATCAGCCTCCTTCCTTTCAAACGCTGGAGCTTCCAGGGGGGCAGATAAATAGCTTCTTGCTTGAAGCAGAGAGAAAGATGTGGTGCTCAAAGACAGTGCAGAGCCGGGGCTCGGTGGACCCCGGTCCTCTTCCAGGCCATAGGCGATTTTAGAGTGAGCAGGCCTTTGCTGTTGACCAACTGCCTGGCCTTGGGCTGGACCCTGGAGTCTGGGCTCAGCACCTGGAGTCCAGGGCATAGCAGCCCCAAAAGGAAGAGGGGCAGTCAGGTCAGAGAAGATGGGGTGAACACAGAAAGCAACATTCTAAAGGAGAAAATCAAGAGGGGTGAGAAAACAGTTGTAGGAGAAGCTACAGAGACCAAGAGCGAAGCCCAGAGGAGTAAGGGGATAGGAAAGAGGCGAGCAGCTTTGAGGACTTCACAGCCAGCGTTAGTAAGCCTCCTGATAGAAGCACACGCAACAGAAAGCCATATGCTCCAGGGACTCACAGGAGGGCAGGAGTGGATGGGGTCAGAAAGAAAGATATTAGCTGGGCGTGGTGGCATAGCCTGTGATCCCTGCTACTCAGGAGGCTGAGACAGGAGGATTGTAAATTTGGCAAGATGCTGTCTCAAAATAAAAAATAAAAAGGACTAGGGATGTAATTCAGTGGTGAAGCACCCCTGGGTTCAATCCCCAGGAACAAAAATAGAAAGGGAGAGGAAGGAAGGAGGGAGGGAGGGAGGAAGGAAGGAAGGAAGGAAGGAAGGAAGGAAGGAAGGAAGGAAGGAAACAGCTTAAGGCTGTAGATTTTAGCAGGGCACAGTGGCACATGCCTGTAATCCCAGCAATTTAGAAGGCTGAGGCAGGAGGATTACAAACTTGAGGCCAGTCTCAGCAATTTAGTGAGGCCCTAAGCCACTTAGCTAGACCCTGTCTCAAAATAAAAAAAAAAAAGGGGGCTGGGGATGTGGATCAGTGGTAAAGTGCTCCTGGGTTCAATTCCCAATACCGAAGGGACAGAGAGACTGCAGAAGAAGTCGGGCACTGTGATGTACTC
>JAJEJO010053806.1:0-73993 GCA_020662805.1 Glaucomys volans
CCACCACGCCCAGCCTCGGTTATTTCTTGATGTGTACAATATCTATAGGAACAGGTTTACATCATGATATCTCATTGAGCTAAATGTTTTGGATTTATGGATTATTCTAGTACATGTTATTCTACAGACATTGTTTTTAAATGTTTGTGTAGTTTTCTTTTGTATAGGTTCTTTGATTTAAATTAGTGGGATTCTTAATTTTTCGGTTCCTTTTTTTTCTGACATGAAAATTCATATTATTCTGGACAAGCAGCTAGGCATACTGGGAATCTCAAGGAGCCATAGAATGGATTAAAAAGAGGGAGCAACACATTATGGTATCAGAGGTAAAAGAAGAGTAGGTTTCTGATTAGCAACTTCTTTTTAAAGCAAACCCTGCTTAGGCTGTGTGTGAACTGTGAAGATCTCAATCTAATCTAGATCCATCCTTAGTAAAGGCTACAAAATGGACCATCCTCACAGAAAAATCTGCTTGTAAGTCCAGGAAAATAGCAAGAATCAACCGTTTTCTGTGGATAATCATTTTGTTGAGGAATGTAAGAATAATCTCATAATATGCTTTCTTGTTAAAATGTGACAGAAACTAATATTTATTAAAAACCCTAGCCATAAAATTCTGTATAAAAAGAAAATATTTGGAATAAAATAATATCACCCAAAATTTTAATTGTTGTACCCAAGGAAATAAAGTCATCCAAGCCAATCACGAAAAGCCAAAAGAAGCCTTTTATTATTATTATTTTAGCTGGCCAGCGATGACCTCCCTTACCTCTAAAAGCGGGGTGTGGGGAAATCCTGTGCCAGGTCTTTCTTTGCCAACTTTAATAGGGCGCCGGAAGGGACCAGGGTGGGGCTATAGGGAGGGGAAGGAATTGGGGTGGGCTATAGGGAGGGGATTTGGGATTTGGGGTGGGACTGACTCTCCCAATCACGATGGAGAATCTCCCTGGGGAATATGAACATTCCAATCTGTTTTCTGTGGCTATAACATAATGTACAAAGATTTATCAGGATTTGATGAAGAGAAATTAATTCCAGTGATTAAGTTGCCTAATGAACAGATTTAGAATTGCAATTAGATTAGTTTAATTCCACTAAATACCATCTTTTTTCATTCCTGCTGAAACTAGAGCTTATAGCTCAGACGTTCATCATTAAAATTAAGAATTCTAGGTGACTAGGTATGTCAGGAATTTTCTACCCTTTTGATTTTATCATCTGTATCTTAGGTACAAACAGGACTTTTTATTACCTTGGAGGAAACCTGGCAGGATGATGAAATAAGAGACTTTTTCCAAGTATTGTTGATATTATATAACCTAGATGTACATGTTACAGCTCAGTTTTTCAATTGCTTCTTTTGTGACTCATTTACAAACTTTTCCTCTTTTCATTTATATTTTTCACTCTGCTTTAAGAGGAGTTTTTAAGTGAATTTCTAAAAAACCACAATTCATTTGAATGCAAAAGTCAACAGCAAACAAAATAAGTCATAGTACTTTCAAATTATTTAAGTAGGCTAAGTAATATTTTTAGCTGAAAAATTTCTAAGAATTGTCATATGTTATCAGTTCCTTCAGGCAGTTTAAATATTGTTGTTTGACAGAAACATGATCTAGTTTCAGAGCCTCTACAATAATTCTGTCGATTCAGTGAAGCATGGTTTTCATTCCGCGGTTCTCAATGATGGCAGCTTAGTTTTAGAGTACCACTTCTCTATCACACTGGCTCATCAGTTAGTAAGAACTCGATTGAACAGAACTTTGTGAATTAGTATTTCATTCCTTCCAAATTCCATTTTTTATTGTTAAATAGTTCTTATGAAAATAACTTTGGATCATTAGCATACACTGGGCATTTCTTTTTTGATAAATTGCTTTCCTAGATCTGTATAAGTGATACTCATGCTAATTTCTTTAGCACTTTGTTGTTTGCAAAGCACAATATTAAGTATTACTATATTTATTGTTGGAAGAGTCGCTCAGGCTAAAGGACATGAAAGAGTTAAATGGTAGGAGAGGGTTAACTAAAAGAAGTCAGAAAATGGCCCAGAAAAGATAATGAGACCCCCACCGGCATCTTGTTGTAATTCTGTGCCTAAGACAGATAAGGGGAACTGAGCTTGGGAGCTAACCTTGTGTAAACATCACCAAATTGCTAGTAAATCCATAAGTTGTAAATCCATAAGTTGTTCACCCAAGGAAACCCGTTTGCTTATTGTTATAAAAAGCTTGCCGTACTTTGGCTCGGGGCTCTCTGCCTCTGTCCTGCTGTTAGGACATGTAGGGAGCCCCAAGCATGCTTGGACAATAAACCCTGTGCGTGTTGCATGAGAAGGTCTCTTGGAGTCTTCCTTCGCGGGCAGTAGGTGTCTCGACCCTAACAATTGTTATATAAAGTGATCTTTATAATCACATCTTGATACTCCTTGACAACTTAAGGAATCAAAGAAAACCCAAGTCTAATCAGTCGACTATACCTTCAAGTTCACAATACTGTAAATTTGAAAAAAATAATAGCAGTGAAGCCAGAATTGGACAGGCAGTTCAGGTAGAAATAAAGAAATCGGGTCAAATGGAGAAAATGGAGGACATGAAAGTCATCTGCATCTGAAAGTTGGAGGCTGCCCTTGAGAATGGAATGTCAGAGATCTCCAGAGCCCATTGATTAGCAAATTTACCTGCCCTTATGGAGAACTATAGGCAAAGAGTTGCTAATTAATACCCACTGGGACAGTACCAGTTCCGCCCTCCCCCTGCCCATCTGCTTCTCAGCTTTTGCATCTCACCTGCAAAAACTGGGCCTAGTCACTGTAGGCAGGGAGGGAAGAAATGAGGGGGGAGGGAACAGGAGAATAAAACTGATAAAAAGGACAGAATTTACTTGTCACATGGATTCTGCCTTTGGGTTCCCTTCTTCCACCCAGGAGAAGTCTGCTTTTACTTTTCTTTAATAAAGTTTCTTACTTTCTATGCTACACTTGGCTTGTCGTGCTTCTCTGGCTTTGTACTTCAACATCTAAGGAAGCAGGACTTGTACTGATGCCGTAAATAGCAGTATTAGCAGTATAAACAAAAATAAAATAAATTGTGTTCTTGTTGTCCTTGTCTGTCCAGACACTGAATAAACTATTTAAAATGTTCTCATGTGCATAGGGCACAATATGATCTGCCTACCTTCCTCTTCTTTCTTATTTCCCTCACCTTTTGAGTTTTATTTCCTCATTTGGTCTGACAAAGATTCTCTCCTTGACTGGACTTTGGTTGGGTTTCTCTGAACACTCTTCTTGACTAAGCCTTGATCTTGTCCTTCCATATCTATTCTTGCCAAGTCCAGTTTTAACAAGAATCCTAATCCTGTTAAGATAATTTTGAGAGAGTCCCACACTTGACATATTTCCCACTTATGATACCTAAGTCTTTGATCTATCTTTAGCATGAATCTCCCCACTTTTGACATCTCTTGTTAGAAATTTTGCATCCCACTAATCCCATTGGCTATAAATCCCTAGTTCTTTCTGCTGTTTTTGGAATTGAACTTGATTTTTCTTTTCTATTGCAATGGTCTTGAATAAAATTTTCATTTCTGTTCTTAATATTATCAGAATATTTTTTTTTCCTTAAGTTTTTTTTGGGAAGGCCAGATTTCAATCCCAGTGACATGTTTCATTTGTGTCCAGAAGTGGTAGTAGGAATCAGAATCTCTGGGCATGTCCCTGACCTAGAGGCCAAGGGAAGGGGCCCCAGAGTCAGTGGTTGTCTAGTTACCCACTACAGTTGTCCAAGTAGAGGATTGGTGGGATCTGAAGCCAACTGAGGAAGAGATTTAGCACCTGAAGGCTTAAAGAATTTAAGAAAGTGCTCAAATTTCATAGAGTCCCATTAAAAGCAGAATGCTTTTGTTTGATTAATTTGTGGAGAGTGTGACAAAGGTGTATATTTTACAAGCTTATTCTGCAAAGGTGTGGGTTGGTTGTAGGCCAACAACAGACAATAATGCAGCTACACAGAAATATTAGCAGTAAAGCCATCACCTCTCTTGGACCACAGAAACAAAGGGAGAGAACTGTAACCAGAATCTTGAAGAGAATTTTGGAGAGAAAACACCTGGAGAGGAGCAATGAGCTTGATTAAGGGACACAGGAAGCCCTAGGCAACCACATATGGAGAACTAGGGGAATAAATAAGCAGGTCTCTTTATTCTGTCTCCTCACCAGTCCCTGCTGGAACCTCTCTGGAATGAATCCCAACCAGAAACAAAGGGCCTGGGAGCTTTGATGAGGCTTGCACAAATCAGCTCTTATAGCACAGATGAATGTGGAAAAGGTAGAGAGTGGATCAGAAGGGGCAAATAAAAGATACCTAGCACATCCTTAAAATTTGTTTCTTTTATAATATGGGTGTGCTAATCAACTTTTTGTTGCTGTGACAAAATACCTGAAACAAACAACTTAGAGGAGGAAATATTTATTTTGATTCTTGGCTTCAGTCCATGATTGGCTGGTTCCATTCATTCTGGGCCTGGAATGAGGCGGTACATGGCAGAAAGCACAACCAAGCAAACTGCTCATCTCACAGTGGGAAGGAAGCAGAGAAAGAGAGGAGAAGGGGCTGGGGCAAGACATACCCTTCCAGAGCATGCCCACAGTGATCTACTTTTTCCAACTAAGTCCCTACCACCTAATTTCTACTACCTCCCAATAATACCATCAACCTTGAACTTAATCCATTGATGTGGGCAGAGCCCTATTGGTTCAATCACTTCCGAGTTAGCCCCACCATGAAACACTGTGGCACTGATGGATTAAACTTTCAATACATGAACCTTTCAAGGACATTCAAAATCCAAATTGAAGGGTTATGGAAAATAATATTCCTATAAAATAACTCCCCAAGTAAAATGAAGGGATGGTGTGGCTTGAGAAGCAGGAAAGGAGACTGATCAACCATTAAACCTCTCCCAGTGCATTCCTGATAACAATGGGCCCTGGGGAAAAGGGTGGATATGGAATGCTAGGACCTAAACCTTGACCTTCCCCAGGGTTAGGGTTACCTGAATGACATTGGGCAAGATTGAACACTCATCCTTCAGCATCTAATTTTAACCTGTACAGCTGGCCCCCGATGGTCAAAACTGCACGTACACAATGATTACATCCTCCTCCTCCTACTCTATAAAATCAGGATCCTCCCTGTAACTGACGGCCATTTTCCATCAAGAAAGCGGACCCGAATGGGGCCATTTTCCATCAGGAAAGTGGACCCGAATGACGCCTGACTCTGTGAAGGAATAAAGGCTTCTCTGAATCTGTCCAGGTCTGCCTCCCATTTTTTCCTTTTTGCGCTTACACAAATCATACAAATGGGCTCATTAAATTTGCATGTTATGATTTTTTTTTAATTTTTTAATTTCCAAGTAAAAGGATCTCCTCAGATTATTCATTTTTCTTTCCTCTCTTTTTTTGGTTGAATTCAGGGCCTTGCCCTTGCACATGTTAGGAAAGCATTCAACAACTGAGCTATATTCCCAGCCCACATTCTGCATTTTTTGACCCTTCCTCTTGCTTATAAACTAGTCTTACCCATGTAGCCCAGTGGTCCTCAAATTTTCCTGAGTATCAGACTCTCTGGCAGGCTTCTTAAAACATACATGGCTGCCTCCACTACCTGATGCTTGGTTTTGATTGAATAGCTCTGAGATGGGTCTGGGAATTTACATTTCTAACAATTTCCCCAATGATTCCATGTTGTTGGTATGGGGACCACACTTTGAGAATCACTGCATTTGCCTATCAGAAAAGCAAGCCTCAGATGTACATAGAGACTGAGGCGCTCAGACTTCTTTGCTTTTCTCTAATTCTCACCTGCTAGTCTATTGCTCATTACAACCTGGTGCCCCAACTGCCCCCTCCCTTCAAAGCATTGATCTTTATTGTTTTATCTTGAGATGGCTCTAAACTTTCCGCCTCAATGAACCCATTGATTTTAATCCTTGCTTCCTGCCTTTTCTCTATTAGCTTCTTCCCCTGAACATTGCCCTACATTTCAATTATACTGCCCTACACTGTTTCCGGCTTAGTTCCCCTCTCATGGGTTTGTGCTGACTGTTCTTGCAGATAATGGCTCCTTCCTGCAGTTCTCAGGTAGCTTCCAGTTCCTAGGTCGTCAAACCTCTAATCTGATTCCATTCTCCAGGGTCCATTTAAGGTTTCTTTTCCTGCCTATGGACATATAGATTGGACCTCAACCAACAAATACAATCACAATATGGAACCAATGGGAAGACAAAAAGTAACATGAGCCACACAGAGTACAGATTGAAAGGATTGTTTTTTTTCCCCTTAAGTCTGAGTGTTTTGCATAATATGGAATTTTTTTGTTTACTGTTTTTTCTTTTATTCTTTCTTTTAAAATTTTTGGTATGCTGAGTTCAAAGCAATACATAGAATGTGTGAAAAAATCGAAGAGACATAAGGATCTTTAGAAGCTTAGGGGAAAATATCCTCCAGCTAGAACATTTCGTATTGTTTTTATATGATGATATACTCTTTGGAATTGGGGGAATGCAAGGAGAAAAAATCATTAATTTGTGCACTAAGAAGATTCAGTTTTCTATTGGGAAGAGATTTTTAGGCTCCATATCAATTTTGCTGGTGGGTAACGTCAAAGAGACAAAGCTGTTACCACCACTGAAGAGTTTTAAGGCATGTGTTCTGCTTTGCTCTTCATGGCTCTGGTGCAGATCAGACGTTCTACTATTGCAGGGACCCTCCCTTCTATTCTCACCTATATGCGTTTGGTCATTTCTGTTGTGGATATAATTGTAAAGAACATTTATTTTCTTAAGTTTTGGATTTACATTCTCTTTAAACCATGCTGTTAAAATTTCCATGGCATATTTCAAAGTAATGATGACATCCTTGGTCTAAGCTGAAATTTGTTTTGAATGTAGAGTGTGCTAGTGTGTACTTTGCCTTCACTGCCATAATTACAGCCTGCCAGGAAAGAAAAGACAACCTTAAAATTTGTGCTGTTGTTCATGGACATCTGACACAATAATCTCCGAATGAAAAAAACATATATATGTGCCTAATATAGACACCATTATTTGACTCCTTCTAGGACAGGAAGACTTTGCCTTTATCCTAGAATTAACTTCCATTTTCTTGGGCCTAAAGAATCCCTTATATGGGGAGAATTCCACCCAAAGACTTCTAACAAAAATCCAGGAAAGGATGTCATCGAACACTGCAGGAAGGAAGTTCTTCCTCTAAGCTGGTTTAGATAGGGTGGATTACAACTGTCTTAGTTTAAGCTGCCATAACATAATACCATAGACTGAGTGGAATAAACAACAAATATTTGCTTCTCATAATTCTGAAGGCTGGGGAGTCAAAAACCAAAGTGCTGGCAGATTTGATGATTTGTAAGGGCCCTCTTTCTGGTTTCTGGTGGCTGGCTTTGTGGCTATAGCCTCACATGGCAGAGAGAAACAGGAGAGAGAGGGCTCTTATGTTTTTCCCCTCTTTTTATAAGAGCATTAATTCCATTATGAGGGCCCCTTCATTACCTAATCTCACTGATTACCTCCCAAAGGCTCTGTGTCCAAATTCCATCACTTTGGAGATGAGAGCTCCAACATATGAACATGGAGACCCAAGACAGAGGCAAAGTAGCAACAATATAACTCAGTCTCTCATTCGAAAACTCTAGTTAGGGAATCCATAGATAGATTGATATTTCGATGTTCTCAATGAAAGTTAAAAACTAGGGAAAACTGCAACATCTAGTAACTTTAACTTTGATCTCAAAAAAACTAGGCATCTTGCTCTTTCTGAAGTGCCCGACCCATCAAAACGACTCTTTCAAAATGCTGCTCAATACCACACTTGTCATAATTGGCTATTCCTGAAAATTCATAATATTCACCTGGTGTTCAGTCACTAAGAATCCCTCTGCTTTTCCCTATTTCAAAGAAATAGAAAGAAAAGGTTTTCTTTTTCCCCTCAAAACTTTTATTTCAGGGATTTATATTTAGCTAATAAATCTTTTGACATTTGTCTTCCACAACGAGACGACCAGATTCTTAAGTAAAAAGAATTCAAGAAAGTTTCAGTTGATTCAAGAAAATAAAATACGTGAAATAAAATGCACAAGAAGAGAAATGGTAATCCTGAACACAGAAAGAGTGAAAGCTTATTATATTTTAAAATAATGAGAGTACAAAGTGAGGAGGGAGCAAAAATAAAAAGAATTACCAAACGCCAATTAAGTACCCCAAAAGCAAATGAATATGTTCTTCTTCCCCATAAAGCAGACATGGAAATTGTAGTTTATTTTAAAGAGCAATAGTCTCATTTTTAGTATAACATATAAAGGTATGATTAAAGGAAAGATGAACATTTGTTCCATAAACCCTTTTACTCTAAGATTTATTCTTGCCCTTCCCTTTTTCTGTTCTCTTTCCCAAATAACTTTATTCTCTAGGTTTCAATGCACACCTGGCTTCTAATTGCTTTAGACACTGTGTAAAGACTAGACGATAGGAAGAGCCAGAACATTGCATTTTTCTTTCTTTCCACTCTTGACATTTCCTGTACCATCTGCATTCCCTTCAAGCTTCTAGTTCCTAGGAGATGACCTCTCCTTCTGTGGTACCAGCTCCTACTGGCAAGCTCAGTGTATTTTTAGAATCTTCTCTTGGCTAAATCCTTCCTCTGACTCTCTAACTCTAGGGGTGAAACAGGTCTCCCACTCATCTCTGGTTTCTTAGCCTTCCATCACTTGTGTCACTGATTCTATTTTTTTTTTTTTAGTGTATGTTGATTTTTTTATTTTTAAATTTTTTTTAAAATTTATTTTGATTCATTGTACACAAATGGGGTACAGCTGTTGTTTTTCTAGTTGTACACAGGTAGAGTCACACCATTTGTGTAATCATACATGTACATAGGGTAATGATGTCTGTCCCATTCTGTTGTTATTCTTTCCCCCTCCCTAACCCCACCCCCCCCTTTTTCCCTAAGCTATACATCCTTCCTCCATTCTTGCCTCCCTCCCACCCCGCATTATGTATCATCATCCACTTATCAGAGAAATCATTCAACCTTTAGTCTTTTGGGATTGGCTAATCTCACTCAGCATGATCACCTCCAGCTCCATCCATTTACCTGCAAATGCCATAATTTTATTAATCTTTATGGCTGAGTAATATTCCATTGTGTATATATACCACAGTTTCTTTAGCCATTCATCTATTCAAGGGCATCTAGGTTGGTTCCACAATCTAGCTATTGTGAATTGAGCAGCTATGAACATTGATGTGGCTGCATCACTGTAGTATGCTGATTTTAAGCCCTTTGGGTATAGGCCAAGAAGTGGGATAGCTGGGTCAAATGGTGGATCCATTCCAAGTTTTTTAAGGAAACTCCACACTGCTTTCCGGAGTGGCTGCATTAATTTGCAATCCCACCAGCAATGTAGGAGTGTACCTTTTCCCTCACATCCTCGCCAACACCTATTGTTGCTTGTATTCTTGATAATATACATTCTAATTGGGGTGAGATGGAATTTCAAGGTGGTTTTTATTTGCATTTCTCTTATTATTAGGGATGTTGAACACTTTTTCATATATCTGTTGATTGCTTGTAGATCTTCTTCTGTAAAGTGTCTGCCCATTTCCTTAGCTGATTTATTGATTGAGTTATTTGTATTCTTGGGGTAAAGTTTTTTGAGCTCTTTAAAGATTCTGGAAATGAGTGCTCTATCTGAAGTGTGTGTGGCAAAGATTTTTTCCCACTCTGTAGGTTCTCTCTTTACATTGCTGATTATTTCCTTTGCTGAGAAAAAGCTTTTTAGCTTGAATCTATCCCAATTATTGATTCCTGCTTTTATTTCTTGTGCTTTGGGAGTCATGTTTAGGAAATCTGGTCCTAAGCCCATATGATGAAAATTTGGCAGGGTCTCTGGTCTAATTCCTAGGTCCTTGATCCATTTTGAGTTGAGTTTTGTGCAGGGTGAGAGATAGGGGTTGAGTTTCATTTTGCTGCATGTGGATTTCCAGTTTTCCCAGCACCATTTGTTGAAGAGGCTGTCTTTTCTCCATTGTACATTTTTGGCACCTTTGTCTAGTATGAGATAACTGTATCTATGTAGGTTTGTCTGCATGTCCTCTATTCTGTACCATTTATCTACCTGCCTATTTCGGTGCCAATACCATGCCCTTTTTGTTACTATTGCTCTGTAGTACAGGTGAAAGTCTGATATTGTGATACCTCCTGTTTCGCTCTTCTTGCTCAGAATTGCTTAAGTATTCTGGGTCTCTTATTTCTCCAAATGAATTTCATGATTGCTTGCTCTATTTCTATGAAGTCCATCATTGGGATTTTAATTGGAATTGCATTGAATTTGTATAGTGCTTTTGGTAGTATGGCCATTTTGACAATATTAATTTTGCCTATCCAAGAACATGGGAGATCTTTCCATCTTCTCAGATTTTCTATAATTTCTTTCTTTAGTGCTTTGTAGTTCTCATTGTGGAGGTCTTTCACCTCTTTTGTTAGATTGATTCCCAAGTATTTTATTTTTTTAGAGGCTATTGTGAATGGGGTAGTTTTCCTAATTTCTCTTTCAGAGGGTTCATCACTCATGAATAAAAATGCATTAGGTGAAAGTTAGATTTATGAGCATTAATTTTATATGCTGCGACTTCACTGAATTCATTTATGAGTTCCAGAAGTTTTCTGGTAGAATTTTTTGGCGTCTCTAAATATAGAATCATGTCATTAGCAAAAAGGGATAGTTTGAGCTCTTCTTTTCCTATTCATATCCCTTTAATTTCTTTAGTCTGTCTAATTGCTCTGGCTAGAGTTTCAAGGATGATGTCGAATAGAAGTGGCGAAAGAGGGCATCCCTGCCTTGTTCCAGTTTTCAAGGGGAATGCTTTCAATTTTTCTCCATTTAGAATGATGTTGGCTGTAGGCTTAGCATAGATAGCTTTTACAATGTTAAGGAACGTTCCTACTATCCCTATTTTTTCCAGTGTTTTGAGCCTGAAGGGGTGCTATGCTTTATCAAATGCTTTTTCTGCATCTATTCAATTAATCATGTGGTTCTTAGCGTTAAGTCTGTTGATGTGGTGAATTACATTTATTGATTTCCAGATGTTGAACCAACCTGCATCCCTAGGATGAAACCCACTTGATCATGGTGCATTATCTTTTCAATTTTTTTTTTTTTTTTTTTTTTGCGGAGCTGGGGATTGAACCCAGGGTCTTGTGCTTCTGAGGCAGGCACTCTACCAACTGAGTTTAATATGTTTCTGTATGCGATTTGCTAAAATTTTGTTGAGAACTTTCACATCTATGTTCATGAGGGATATTGGTCTGAAGTTTTCTTTCCTTGATGTGTCTTTGTCTGGTTTTGATATCAGGGTGATATTAGCTTTGTAGAATGAATTTGGAAGGGTTTCCCCCTCCTCTATTTCATGGGATACTTTGAGGAGTATTGGAATGAGCTCTTCTTTGAAAGTCTTGTAGAACTCAGCTGTGAATCCACCTGGTCTTGGGCTTTTCTTTTTTGGTAGGCTTTTGTTGACTTCTTCTATTTCATTGCTTGAAATTGATCTATTTAAATTGTGTATGTCCTCCAGATTCAGTTTGGGTGGCTCATATGTCTCTAGGAACCTGTTGATGTATTCAAGATTTTCTATTTTGTTGGAGTATAAATTTTCAAAATAGCTTCTAATTATGTTTTGTATTTCAATAGTGTCTGTTGTGATATTTCCATTTCCATCACAGATTTTAGTAATTTGGGTTTTCGCTCTCCTTCTCTTCGTTAGTGTGGCTAAGGGTTTATCACTTTTATTTTTTCAAAGAATCAACTTTTTGTTTTGTCAATTTTTTGAATTGTTTCTTTTGTTTCCATTTCATTGATTTCTGCTCTGATTTTAATTATTTCCTGTCTTCTGCTACTTTTGGTGCTGAACTTTTCCTCTTTTTCTAGGACTTTGAGCTGTAACGTGAGGTCCTTTATTTGTTGACATTTCATTCTCCATGCAATGAATTTTCCTCTTAGCACTACTTTCATAGTATCCCACAGATTTTGATATGTTGTATCTTTGTTCTCATTGACCTCTAATAATTTTTTTTATGTCCCCCCTAATGTCTTCTGTTATCCATGCATCATTCAAAAGCATATTATTCAATCTCCAGGTGTTGGAGAAGTTTCTGTTTTTTATTTTATCATTGATTTCTAATTTCAATCCATTATGATCTGATAGAATACAAGGTAGTATCTCTATGTTTCTGTATTTGCTAAGGGTAGCTTTGTGGCATAACATATGGTCTATTTTAGAGAAGGATCCATGAGCTGCTGAGAAAAAAGTGTATTCGCTTATTGATGGATGGAATATTCTATATATGTCTGTTAAGCCTAATTTAGTGATTGTGTCTGCTTGATCAAGCAGTGACCCAAGAAGCATACTGTCCTACTACCTCCAGGTTGGGAATAATCAATGCTTCCGGACAGAGGCGACCTGGTATTGATAGATGGTCAGTTGCAGCATGGGGGCTAGCCTCCAGGCCAGGGTGTGGGCCTGGGTACTAGATGGAGGTGGGGCAAGGTAGGGGGGCACAGACCTGTGTTCAGTGCTGGAGACACTGGGCTTGATGGCCCAGGCAGGCCTGAGCTTCCCCCTGGGGACTCAAGCAGCAGCAGGTCTATGCTCCTCTGCTGGGAATTCAAGCCTCAGACCTGATGGCACAGCAGGTCCGGTGCTCTCTGCTGGAGATGCTTTACCAGATGGCTTGGAAGGCCTGAGCTCTGCACAAGGGATTCGCCAGCAGACCCGTGCCCTGGGCTGGAGATCAGAGGGGCAGGCCTGTGCTCCTCGCTGGGATCTCAGGCAGGGGCAGGCTGGTGCTCTCTGCAGGAGATGCTGCACCTGGTGGCGTGGAAGTCCTGATCTCCATGCTGGGGACTCACCGGTAGACCTGTGCCCTGAACTGGAGCTCCTAGGGAGCAGGCTGGTGCTCTCTGCCAAAGACGCTGCACCTGATGGCTTGGAAGGCCTGGGCTCCCCTGTTTGAATCCTGAGTTATGGAACCACATGGAACGCAGCCTCCCTCTAGTCCGCCATCTTGGATCTCCCTGGTGTCACTGATTCTTGACCTAAAATTCCTTCAGATTGAAATCTCTCAAGTGGTTTCTCTTGTCTTGACTTACACAGGGAGTGATTTCTTTCCAAACTGATTTTTAAAATACATTTTATTTTTAGAACAGTTGTAAATTTACAGAAAAATTGTGAAGATAATACAGTGAGATCCCATGTACCCTGCTTTCTGTTTTCCCTGGATGGTTCCTTGACAATCTTGCATTAATATTGTAAATTTATAACAATAATGAGTCAACATTAGCATATTATTAGACCAGGGGGATACCACATTGCACTCAGTTGTCTCCTTGGAATCTTTTAGTTGTGACAATTTCTTAAACTTTATTTGTTTTAGATAACCTTGGCAGATTGTGAGAAGCACTAGTTAGGAATTTTGTAGAATTTTCCCTTTGGAATTTTTCTGTTTTTCATGATTAGGGCTTTGGAGAGGAAGACTACAAAAGTAAATTTTCATGATATTGTATCACGGGTCCATACTATGAACGTGATTGACCACTATTGTTGACCTTCATCACCTGGTTGAGTTTGTCAAGTTTTTCTGTTCTAAGATTGTCCCTCCCCTCGCTGCTTTTCACACTGTGCTCTTTGGAAGGAATCACTATGGGCAGCTTCCACTTAAGATATGGCTCTCCGCTGACTTTAAATCCTATGTCTTGTAATTCCATTGACTTAAAATTAGTGCTACTTAATGGTGTAATAGTATGGCAGTCTTCAGTCACCCTAGAGCTGCCCACCTTGGCTGAGAGGTGTTTTTCCCACTTAATGTAAATGAAGTACACTATGTTTGTGGCTTACACTACAATACCTTTGCCCTAAAAGGAGTTACTACTTTCCCTCATTTAAATTAAAGAATCCTAAACTGACTAAATCTCCCTCATTGCTTCAAAGGAGAAATAGTCACTGGACACCACAGCTTCAAGTGGAATAATAGAGCCATGCAATGTTTGCAACCTTAAAGACTTCCCTTTCCTGGAAAGGACAATTAAATATTCATATGAGAGAATTATCTTATTATCTTCACAAACCTAGGTAATAAAAAACTTAGTAGCAGAATTATAAGTGAACAGATAAAACCAATGTGTCAGATCTATTAGTCATATAACTAGCAAAAAAAGGACCACATTCTCAGTTATTTCACTATAAAAATAGTGGAATCAAAGTAAAGTTAGTATGACTTAGTTTTCCATAATTTGGGACAGAGGTACAGGGTCTTCAGCTTCTTGGCTTTTACTGTAAACAAGCACATTGTAAATCTACTGCAGTGAGCATGGCATCATGGAATAGTTTTTAACAAATTTTTCATAATCTTTTTTTTTGGTGAGGGGGTACTGGAGATTGAACTCAGGGACGTTCAACCACTGAGCCACATCCCCAGCCCTGTATTTTATTTAGAGACAAGGTCTCACTGAGTTGCTTGGCAGCTTGCTTTTGCTGAGGCTGGCTTTGAACTCTGATCCTCTTGCCTCAGCCTCCTGAGCCACTGGTATTATAAGCATGGGCCATCATGCCTGGCTCATAATCTTTTGAATGTGATGTTTTTGAGAGTATTTTTAAATTGTTCCTCTCTGAGTGGTAACAATCTTAGTTGTTAGGTGCCTTCAGTAGTAAACTAGAAATGAGATGACCATGTCAAGACAAAGTAACTCCTGTAAAATTTTACATGACATACCACTGAGCACGGAGTTAAATTTTACAATGAACCTATATTTACCAAGCAGATTTAATGTGCCAAACACTGTCCTAAGAGCTGGAGTTTCTAGAGAAGTGCTGCTCAGGGTGCAAATGCTCAGAATCCTTAATAGCATTTAAGTCCAAGGACTGTTCTTTGAGGAGGCGCTAAAGGTATTTGTGGTTTCACTGTAGGTTTCCACCATTGTCATTTTTAATCCCAGGGAGAGCCCTAGTCTATTGTACTCACAAATGGGCATTTCATATCATAGTTATTAAATTGTCCCCATCATTTACAGTCTTTAAGTGATAGTGCTATGGAATAGCCAATTCACAGAACTCCCCAATATGGAACTCACATGTTTTTCTCTTTGGATTTCCCTTTTTAATTCTTGAGGATTGTGAAAGAGACATATGTCCCCAGTTGAAATCATATTCCTTCCTAATTTTGTAGAGTGCTACTCACTATTTCTGCTTCTTGCTTAATAATGAACATATGCTTTCACAGAGTAGAATAACACCTAAAAGCATTAGTAAGGTTTCAAAGTCACTAGTATATCCATCGGGAGTCAAAGAGGTTTTGCCAGCATTTTACTTCTCTAACTCTCATGTTTAATATTTTTATAAGTCAATTTTGGTTTTTTATTCCAATCATAAATTGCATTTTTGTTACTCCAATCATATTTCACATTGTGCCCATTAGCACTCATTGTTGGATAGTATGCAATGAAAGGGCAGCAATGCATTGTTCTTCCTATTGGTAAACTCAAGGCTGTTAATTTATTCTGAAGATACTGTTTTCTTGAGAGGAAACACCTTATCTGAGCAAAGTTTCTTTACCTCTCCAAGTTTTAGATATTATAGCAAATATATTAATAAAACAAATAGCCTAGAGTGAATTTAACAACCAGTCCTAATCTGCAATTATACATAGATTGATAGATTTACATGAATATTGCCATAATAGTTAATTGAAATACAATATTAATATGTAGTTTATTGTTTGGTCTAGAAGATTTTTTTTTTTTGCTGTCTCCAGAAGAAAGCAAGTTTATACTTTTTCATAAAGACAGGTCTTAAAAGCTGTACAGATGCCTTTTCTGCAAGGCTAATGTAATCATCTAATATTAGAAACATCCATCTGAAAAGTCTAGTCCATTGGTATATGCTCTATAGATCTTCTTTTTAGACAGAAACATTTAAACTAATTTTGTTTCTTCACTAAATTAGGAGTATTTTCATTTATCAATTTCTTTAGAACTTTTGAGAATTGATTTGTTATTGAGAATACGTAAGAGTGTAGTTTGACCAAGTATTTTTTATTCTTTGCAGTCAAAATGGAACCATGTTTTTTAATACTTTTAGTTTTTCTGTGCCACTTTAAAATTTTTCAAAGTAACAGATGCCTCCAATAACTAATAAATCCTTCAAATTTATATGCAAAATAAAACATTTTTTATGTAAAAGACAATCATTGATAATTTGGAGTGGGGCTGCTATTTTAGTAGACAGAACATTTTGATTTATCACTAAGTCAGACAGAGGATATCACTAAATGAATTCGTGAACAGTGGAATTCTGCTTTCTGCAGAATTACATGTGAATTGATTACAAATTAGTCAATTCTCTAAAAAAAATGGGTTAAAATAATATAATTAAAATTGCATTAACATTCCTTAACTTTCTATTTTTACCATCTACATCTGTTTTGGAAATGTTCAAAAAGAGATAAATACCTATTTTTGAAATCAAACGTCTACATGTTTTTAAAATCATTTTAAATTCCAGACTTCTGTGTTTGCATATTGTTAGATATTCTTCATGGGCACAGTAAGAAGTGCTAAACCCAAATCTTCCCATTTTTTAAATTTATAACAAATGAAATTATAACATAGCACATGAAATCAATATCTTTTTAAAGTAATATAAATCTTATTTAGTCTTCTAGGAAAATTGATCTTTGGTGATTAGTAGCAAGAATTTTTTAAAAGTTGAGAAAAACAAACACTCTTCTGTGATAATCCAAGAGTTGTTACCTATCTTTCTTTGTGGTTTTTATTATGTAAGTTGCTTCAAGATTTTTTAAATTTTTTTCTTTTTCCTTTAAAAGAGGAAAGTAAAGGTATAATGTTTATTAGAAAGCTGGTAGACTATTCGGAAGATTAATGGAATACCATTGACCCATCCATTTTATCTACATTAAAGTAGCCTGCTAATTCTACTTTCCTTTGAGCTGAGTGATTAAGGATATAATTCAATGTTAAGTTTATAAATCTTATTTCCTTCAGATCCTAAGAAAATAGAGACACAATTTTAAAAGAGAGAGAGAGAGAGAAAACAGAATTTGGGACTAATATCTACCACATGACTAAGCCCCCTCAATGATCAATCAAGACATTGAGAATCTTTTCAATCAAGAATTTGAGTTCTCTCATGTTCCAGACTCTAT
This sequence comes from Glaucomys volans, assembly GCA_020662805.1. NCBI lineage: Eukaryota > Metazoa > Chordata > Mammalia > Rodentia > Sciuridae > Glaucomys > Glaucomys volans. Next base: position 17,291 of record JAJEJO010053806.1, read on the forward strand.
CTGCTGGGAATGACCTCTTCCTACCCACTGTTTATTTGATAATTTTTTATTCACACTTCAGTATTATTTGCTGTGCTAGGCACTACTGTAAAAAAACAGTAACCAAAATGTTGCCTCTCCCAGGAAGTCTTTCCTGGACTCCTGAAAGAAGACTTAAGATAATCTTGCTAAATTTTTCCATAATGCCTCAATTTCAGTAGCTCTCAGGGGGATATAATTACTCATTTATCCAATTCTGAACTGTGAAGTAGAAACACTCTTTGTTCTGTCTGTGCTCTGGAAATACAGTAAGTACTAAATAAATACCTGTTGGATGAATGATGTTAATCAGTTTAACAAGATAGTATGTAGACTTGTAGTTAAACCTGTAGGTTTAACTGTTATCTCTTAATCAATTTCTGTTAACTTCTTCAGAAAATTTTAAGACAAGCAAAACGAATCACATATCTTTTTACATTTGTTCACCTATTTAACAAGGATTTACAGGATTTACATGGATTCTGGTATAGTCTGGCATCCTGCTAGCTTTCAGAGATTAACAAGTTGATTTATACTATTGATGTTTAATGTGCCAACGACCCTTGTCTCTCAAATGCTGCCATAAGTACTTGTCAAATAACAAGTTTTCCACTTAAGAACTGATTTATCAACATTTTATTATCTCTTATCTGAAAACCTATGTACATATGCTTGACATATGCATGGCATTATGGAAGTAGTAATTTTACTGAGATAACACAATAAAACTTTGGCATGATTTTGCATATCAAGTAGGTCCAAGGTTAGCTACTTCCTTGATACTTGATAATAATGTCAACACACACACACACACACACACACACACACACACACAGTCACTCATCCACAGAGGTTGGATTAAGAAACAATTGGTGATAGAAGGAACAGAGGTAAGTGATTTCTTGACATCTCTGTAGATGTTATTAGTTTCCCTAGGAGCTCAAAACAGTACTTGAAATAGGGGAAAGTCAGGTATAATTGTACAGGTACATGCTTGAAGTGTACAGGTGACCTTTTAGGCCCATATCCTTGGATACTGGTTTTCAATAACATACTTAACCTCTTTCTCCCTCCCTTACTCTGCTCAATTGGAGGAAGAGGAAATTCGACTACTTGATCATTTAGATTTCATTATGATTCTCCACAGGCTGTTTGCCTCAGTTCTTCCAGCTCTGACCTGCAACTCAAACATCCCCATCACCTGAGTACTCCAATGGCCTCAGCCCAGTGCCCTTTCCTTTGACTTTTCTAGGCACCTGATGTTAGCATATCCTTTTTGAAACCCTCTCCTGCTTTGATTTCCACGAAACTGGATACATTCTTTTCTGTTCACACCTCTTCGCAGTTTACCCTCATTTCTTTTTTTTTTAATTTAATTTTTTGATTCATTGAACACAAATGGAGTACAGCAATTGTTTTTCTGTTGTACACAAAGTAGAGCCACCCCATCTATGCATTCATACATGGACACAGGGCAATGATGTCTGTCACACATACTGTTATTATTCTTATCCCCTAACCTCAACCCCATCTCCCCCTTCCCTCTATGCTCTCTATCCTTCCTCCATTCTTGCCATCATTCCACCCCACATTATGCATCTTCATTCACTTATCAGAGAGTCCATTCGGCCTTTGGATTTTTGGGACTGGCTAATCTCTCTTAGCATAATAGTCTCCAACATCATCCATTTACCTACAAATGCCATAATTTTATTCTTCTTTATGGCTGAGTAATATTCCATTGTGTATATATACCACAGTTTCTTTATCCATTTATCTATTGAAGGACATCTAGGTTGGTTCCACAATCTAGCTATTGTAAATTGAGCAGCTATGAACATTGATGTGGCTGCATCACTGTAGTAATCTGATTTTAAGTCCTTTGGGTATAGGCCAAGGAGTGGGATAGCTGGCCTTCTACACAATCCTCAAGGCTGCTTACAGGAGCTGCTTCTCTTTCCAGTTTTTCTCTTGATTTGTTTGCCTCAGTCCTGCAGCTTCAGCTATCACCTCTATGTAAACAACCTCTGTTAGGTTCAACACTAATCAGGGCCTGGGAAGGCCTGCAGTAAGGCAGGGGCTATAAAGAATGCAATAAGGAAGGAAATGGAGAGGGGAAGCTGGCCACTTCCCTTTTCTTCAATCTTTAGGTGAGAATCAAAGCATAGTAACCTTGATTGTAAAGTAAAAGAATGTACTCATAAAACACCTGAAGAGATCCACCTGCATGTCGGTATGCAACCTATCCTGTATCCTGTACATCCTATGTATCTGCTTGTAGAAGCAGAGTGGCCCTCCATTGGATCCTGCCTGCTCCCACCAAGGAGTGAGTAATAAAATGTCCAAAACCTCTCCATCAAGGCCTCAGCTTTTCTTTGGAATTGTAAATGGTGTGCTGGGGAATTAGCAGCCTTAGCATTTAGGAATTAGCAACTCCTAAAGTCTACATTGGAAATACCATCTCTCCAGCACACTCCGCTTCCATATTTCAGCGGCTTATTCTGAAGCACCATCTGATTCTCCTGAATTCACCTTAAAACCTAATCAGCATCTTCTCCATCTTCTCCATCTTTCCCTTGACTTCCTTGTACACGTTACTGTTCTTTGCATGCTCTAGTTGCTGATTCTCTATCTTTCCCTTGACTTCCTTGTGCATGTTACTGTTCTTTGCATGCTCTAGTTGCTGAAACTCTATCTGGACAGGAGTCACATTGGCCTCAGTCACCAATTCCTGCATCATGTACCTCCACCAAATATCCTTTGCCTTTTCCATTATTACTGTCATTCCTTTAATAAAGTTCTCTTACTAAAACAATAGAAAATGACTTACCTATACCTAATTTCACATTAAATTGACTCTGCTTACTGCTGTTCTCAACTTTGTTCTGTCCCTAAGACTTTCCATATTGAAAATCGATGCTTGTCCTTAACCTCAGCTATAAAGCCCAAACATGTTCTTTAGCCCTCCTCACCCCAGATCCCCAGTCATAGTCCTCATGTCCTGGAAGGAAAGTGGACAAAAATCATGTCAAGTTGTAGATAACCGGTAAGTCTAATATACTATAGTGACACAGGGAGTTACTAATAGTTTTCAAGATATGGTCCTTTTATAGAATTTAAGTTTTCTTCTTATTTTGTGGAATCAAGAAAAGTATTTAAAATAAATCAATTACAATCAAATCCAAGATATACAACTAGCAATAATATTATCAATGACATTGTTCATTATATTCTTTTTCTTTTATCTTCCCTTATGTTTCCATATTAGGATATTTGTCAAAAGAATAGTTTAGGCAGCTTATAGTGTTAGGGAGAAAGCATTAGATGTCAAATAAGAAGGTATCTTGAATAGTTAATCACGGTAAAATATGTGACCTTAGTCAATTTTCTGAGCATTTCTAAGGTTCTGTTCTTTCATATTCATGTAACATAGGAATAATTCCTATATTAATTACTTCACAGAGTCATTGATAGGCTCTAACTGGACAAAGGTAAGAAGATCTACACAGGATTTCAAACATGGTCAATCATCCTAATAACTGAGGCTTTGTTCCCAGGGAGCTCATTTGTAAAGGGTCTCCAGGTGATTTGCCATTTGGAAACCACAATATACAAATCATATAATTTTATACAGGTGAGGGTCACTGTCACGCTAACTACTGCATCCTCTGACCTTCATAGGTCATCAATAATCATTATTAGTATTATTTTTTTTGGGGGGGGTGCTGGGTTTGAACTCAGGACCTTGTGCTTGCAAGGCAAACACTCTGCCAACTGAGCTATATCCCCAGCCCTAATAATCATTATTTCTGAGTTCCACAATATCTTAGATCATCTTTGGGTTGCTTTTATTATAGGTTTTGTGTAAGCTGTCATTCTGAGTAAAATTCAAAAACTTTTGATAAGAAAAGGTTTTGGCCTTTGCCCTGAAGGAAATCTTTCCTTCTGGTAGAGGGCTGATAAATGAATTTATTCATTTTTTGTTGTATCATTTTCTAGTCTAAATTGACACCATAAATCCACTTTCCTCCCCATTTAAAGTAGGTTAAGCTAAATTCTCATATATCAGAAATATAGATGTTTTAGTTAATATAATGCATTGAATGTGAAAATACTCCTTATTCTAATGCTTCTTTGTGATTCTAAATATCTTCTTTTCAAGAAATCAAGGTTTTCATTCCCTAAGCAGTCACCATTATATGATAATACATTTTTTCCAGAGGCAGCTGACTTAATTTTATCTGTCACATATTTGTTACTGCAGTTTTGGTAAACCATGCATTTTTTTAAGGCAGTAGCTTAAATATAAAAATGCGTTACTGAAATAGAAACCAATCATGGAACTAAAAATTACTTCTAGTAATGAGAAATTACTCGAATTACTTTCTTAAATTTTATGCAGCTGGGAATTGAGGTAGAAAATTACTTAGTTCAACATAAAAGAGACATTAATCAGGAAAGAAACTTAATGATTCCATAGTATTTAACAAAGCATTCGTTGCATTGTGGTGTCACAAAGAACAAGGTCAAATATATTTTGTTTACATATTAACCTGACTGACCTTGACTCTTTGCCATATTCTTTGGATAAGAAAGGAAATCAGGGTGTTTACACACCAATTTTGTGTAGGTGGTTAAGCTCCCATTGCTTTGACCAGGTCCCAAATCTTGGCACCCCTTGGTGGATCATAAGACTTCCATACTTTTTACAGAAGGAACTGTTCTAACTACGTGTATTAATTTCAGTTTTCCTATGTAGAATTAGCAAGGGATAATAGAGCATCATGAAGGCTTGAGCCCAAACAGATGTGTGGTCCAATACTGTCTCAATCACTTACTAGCCATTGACTTTGGGTAACTACTAACTTATACAAGATCTTGTTACTCAAAGGTTCTGTAGACCAGTAGCATCCACATTAGGAACCTGCTAGGAATGTAGGCTCTCAATTCATTACAGAATTACTGAATCAAAATCTGGATTTAAAAAATCTTGCATTAAAATTTGGAAATCATTGCTATATGTCAGTTTTGTTCATCTGTAAAAATAAGGTAAAATAGAATTAAAAAATCCTCATTGCGGCTCTTTTTATGATTAAATGGAGGTAATGATTATAAAAGGCTTAGCAAATTACCTGTAATATTTTTCACCTAAAATGAATGCTTATCATTAATACTTTTCAAAACCACCTTTTGAAATTCTCCCATTTTAAGAGTCATAATTTCTGTCTTAAGGGAAGTAATAATAATGAGGCTTTAGTAACTTTTTGCAGACACATCCTATTGAATCAAACCACCAGCATCTTATAGCAGGGTTACATATTTATATACTATACTCTCATGTACAATACAAAAGTAGTTTCCTTATTTTCTTAACTTATAGATTCTTCATAATGGGAAGAGATGGAGAAACAAAATATTGACACTTATGTATTCATAATATCACAATCTGGTTTTGTTTAAATAAATCAAAATTTTTTGTTAAATGCATTCTTCTCTCACCCTGATTTCTGTTCAGATGGTATCCAAGGGCATCTCTGCCAGGCAATGGATCAGGCCTTGAGCAAAAATACAGCCTTGTGTGGCCTTTTAGTGAAGTGTGAATCTCTCTCTGCTGAGTCCTGTCTCTGGCTGCAGAATCCTGCGTACAGCAGCTTTTCATCCTGATCTAGACTCTCTCTGCTCACTGCATCCTCAGTGGAGAACATGGTTTTGTTTGGGTTTGTTGTGTTCCTTGCGCAGCATGTGAGAAATGAGGCACAAGGCCTTAACCTCACCTACTTGGCCACTTCAGTCCAGCAAGGCAGCCCACCTCATGCTGGTTGTGTTGCTGAGGTCCAGTTGTGCAGTACTCTTAAGGTTCACAACAAACCTGCAAAAGCTGCTTCCGTTGCTTATGCAAACAACTGTGCATGATGTGTACAGCAGCCCAGTCCTAAGATGTCTTTAAATGATCTTTCTGCTTTCTCATACAGCCTGGGCTTTTGCCAAACCAAGCAAAGTACAGTTCCCACAGGATCCTCAGCATTCCCTAACTCCATCCACTGCCGATGTAGTCTCCTTTGCTTGAAATTACCATTCACCCTCCCCTACAGTCTGACGTGTACTTATTCTTTGAGACACAGCTCAAATATCTTCTCTTAGTTACTCGTATCAGTAACTATTTTTCCTCTTTGTATCTTAACCTCTTTATTTGGACTCTGTAGAGTCCTATTCATGTATCTGGTCCACAGATAAAACTGGAAGTTTTATGAATTCAGGAACAGTGGTTTATGTATTTTTCTAAGCCAACCCACCTCCCTTCCCCAGCAAAACTTACCCAGTGAGAGTCAGTGAATATTCCTGAGTGACTTAATCACTTAGAAAGATTAGAAATTGACTAATGTAGAAAACAAGCAGGACAGTTTACTAAACTGGCTTTTTCAGTTTGTTAGACACTATTTCAATTCCTCCATATTTTAAATTTGAAACCCATGAAAGTAAGTAAAGGATTCAAAGTGATAAGAATAGAGCAAATAGTAGAATAATCAATAATTTTTTTTTAGAAATTTTCACTCGTAATCACAGCACCATAAAATATAAACAGCTTCATGAGTCAAATAACACCCAGACATTATCCATAAGAATTAATATTTCTGATCAAAACTACCTTAAGATTTCATCTTACCCCAATTAGAATGTCTTTTATTAAGAATACAGGCAACAACAGGTTTTGGAGAGGATGTGGGGAAAAGGGTACACTCATACATTGCTGATGGGAGTGCAAGTTGGTGCAGCCACTCTGGAAAGCAGTGTGGAGTTTCCTTAGAAAACTTGGAATGGATCCACCATTTGACCCAGCTATCCCACTCCTTGACCTATACCCAAAGAACTTAAAATCAGATTACTACAGTGATGCAGCCACATCAATGTTCATAGCTGCTCAATCCACAATACCTAGATTGTGGAACCAACCTAGATGCCCTTCAATAGATGAATGGATAAAGAAACTGTGGTACATATACACAATGGAATATTACTCAGCCATAAAGAAGAATAAAATTATGGCATTTGCAGGTAAGTGGATGATGTTGGAGACTGTCATGCTAAGTGGGATTAGCCAATCCTCAAAATCCAAAGGCCAAATGATCTCTCTGATAAGTGAATGATGATGCATTATTCGGGGTGGAAGGGTGGCAAGAATGGAGGAAGGATAGACAGCATAGAGGGAAGGGAGAGGTGGGGTCGGGGTTCAGGGGGTAAGAATAATAACAGAATGTGAAAGACATCATTGCCTTGTGTACATGTGTGAATGCACAGATGGTGTGACTACTTTGTGTACAGCCAGAGAAACAATAGCTGTACTCCATTTGTGTTCAATGAATCAAAATTAAATAAATTTTTTAAAAAATCAAAAAAACCCTAAAACAAAAAAAGAATTAATATTTCTGCTTATGTAATCTTAATTTACCAAAACTAGCATGTTTATTTCACTCAATGTTTTTCTACACTTCTTTCTCTCTGTTGGTATTGTCATCATAATTGAAACTTTTTATGAAACATAAATATCATTAAGAAGTAGCTCCCACTTTCTCTCCACTTAGCTACAACTAATAAGTAACTTTCTCTTCTAGCATTTATTTTTCAGTTGTTTCTAATGGATATATTTCCAAAAATGAGTGTACTAGACGAAAATGGAAGAACATTTTGATTTTTAAATACATACTGTCAAACTATTTTCCCAAACAATTATTTTTAAAATGATTATGCTTCTTTCATAACCACCTAAAAAGCATGTTGTTGCTAATTTAAATAGTAAAATGATTATTTTGATCTGTATTTTTCTGATTATTAACAATGCCAATTTTTTTACTTGTAATTCTACTAATTGTGTATATTATTTTTCTATGTCTTTTGTCTTCATGTTTTCTTAAATACAAAGTCTCTAAATACAAATACATTTTATCAATCTCTTTTGTCATTAAAAAAACCATCAAATATGAGTTTAATAACAAAAACATTGGATCAGAAATGACCACAATTAAGGGTTTAGTATTGTCTGCCCTTCATCCCTGTTTCCCACTCACCATGTCACTTGGTTCACTTCTGTTCTTTCTTGGGTCCAGTTCCTCATTCTCATTCCTGTTGTGCTGTCTTAAAACTGTCATCCCAAAGTTTCATATGCACTTTGCAACATTGTACTCCTTTTCTCTGCACCACAGCATATAAACTTATCCTTATATTACGTAAGATAATGTTTCCCAAATTGGGGCACAAAATGGGATACTGTTGGTGGAATATAAGATACATATAATGTGGACAAACTTTTTAAAAATTTAATAACATATTTTTATTTTATTATGTATTGATATCTAATTACTTTTTGCATCAAGCTACACTGCTTTTTCCATGCATACAATTTGCATATGTATTATATATATAAAATTTAGCTATAGGGTTATATTCTGAGAAATGCATCATTAGGCAATTTCTTCATAATGCATACATCAGAGTATAGTTACACAAGCCAAAATGGTATAGGTCAATCTTTCCACATGACCTCTTGATGCAATCGAGCTGAGTTAAACATGAAATTTACGAGACTGTGTCAACATAACATGGCATACTGTTTTACTGTAAACTTTTTTTTTACTATGTAGAAGGAATATATTCTAAAATAACCATAAAAAGCATTGCAAATACATAAACCAGTAACATAGTTCTTGATTGCTTTATCAATATTACGTACTACATATAATTACATATTCTCTTCGTTTATATGACTGCAGGGCGATAGTTCTGATGAGACCAGCATCAGCACAAACAAGTGAGTGATGTGTCTTGATCTGATGTTACAAAGACAGCAGCATCACTAGGCAAAAGGGACTTTTCAGCCTCATGATAACCCTATGAGACTAGTGTCATATATGCAGTCTGTCATGGACCAGACATCATTATGTGGTGAAGACTGTGTGTATATGTATATATAATATAAAGATGCATAATGACCAACACTTTTTTTTCCAAATAAACTTTTTATTCTTTCTCATATAAACAAAGTGCAGAGGTAGTACATTCAGAACTAGAAAGGAAGTTCTCCTGAACATCAAGGACTTAGGTTCCTTTCGACTTGCTTCTCTGCCATCCTTAGCATGTGGTTTTCACCTTACGGTTTGAGATGCTGGCTTGAGTGCCACCGTATTTAAGGTAGCACTGTTTATTACTATCAGAGAACGATAGATAGTGATGTCATTAAAGAGCTAAGGAATGATATTTTAGGAAGAAGATTATGATTCCAGGTTTAGATGGGTTGAGTTTGAGGTGATGTTCAGATGGCCATTGGCAATGTCAATAGGAGTCTGCTACTCAGAGTGAAGTTTAGACTACAGATGTGAATGGGTGGAACTTCTGCATATGCAGGGTAGTTGAGGACACTGATAGAGGTGACAATGCTTAGAAAGTCCAGAGTAAGAACAAAAGCAAGCCTGTCACTGAGCCTTAATGAAATAGCTGTATTAAATGTATCAATTGTGAAGGAAACAAAGAAACTATAGAGAATATAAAAAAGGAGCAGCCAGAATTGCAAGATAAATAAACAAAAAACAGGGGGATATTAAGAAATAGATGTCAAGACAAGAAACTGTTTCAGGAAATCAAGCTATTCAACACCAAGTAAGATGTGGACTGAAACAGATCCACTGTGTTTATCAACATGGAGAAAATTAATGATCTTGGTATGACTGTCAGAAAAACGGGTCAAAAGTTCGATTGGTATAGGTTGATGAGTGAGTAAGAAGTGAGGGAGATAAACAACAGGAAGGGATTGTGGTGTATAGGCAGGTAGTTGTTTCTGGGAAAGAATGATGTAGATATCACATTTAAGGCCTTGAAGGAAGCAGGGAAGGGTTTTGTTTTGTTAATTTTAAATGGAAGAGATTAAGCCTATTTATGTCAGTGAGAATAATTCATGAGACAGCAGTGGATGAAATAAATGACAGAGGGAGAGAGAGAGAGAGAGAGAGAGAGAGAGAGAGAGAGAGCAAGCAATTGATTGATTGAAGAGATACCAGTTCCTGAAAATGTACAATGTGGGGGAGGGTGGGAAGCAAAGGCCACTGTTGTAGAGATGGGTTTTAGGAGGAAGACAAACTCTTCTACCGAAATCAGGTAAAACAAAGAATGTTGAGTGAAAAGGTAGAAGTTGAAGTAGAGTGCTGGGGTGTTGAAGAAGGACCTTGTGAGGTAAATGTTTGTTTCAGGACTTTCCTTGCTTTTCCCTTTCATATACATATTTTTCCTGCTGAAAGACATAACATTTTCAGTGGGATTGGGTGAGGGCATATTAGGACAGTAGTTCTTGCTCTATAAGATACAGACATTGACTCATAGTTTAAATGATTACTACCTAAGTTTTCTATTTTTAAAATTTGAAATAAAATTCCTGCAAGCTAGACATTACCTCACTATCAAAAACATTGCTATTGTTCTCATTCATTTTGATGACTTCTATTTTTTCAATGGTAAGAAAGAGTATAGCAGGTGATAGACTACATTTTAAATTTTTTTTTTAATTTTTACAGACTACATTTGATTCATTGTATACATACAAGGTACAAATTTTCATTTCTATGGTTGTGCATGATATACATTCATATCATTCTTGTTAATCACATATAGACTACTTTTTTTATGCTTTGATTTAAGAATCTCAGATTAACAAAGTATCTTTTTCTTCTTAGCCTTATTTCACTTAACTAACATTTTCTAAGCCCTGTTTCCTCCTAGTTAGCTGCTTAAAGATTTTTCTTCACCCTATGACTTTCTGTACCCTGGGTATGCTGACATATTTTGGAGAAGTGGAACTAGTAACCCTACCTTGAACTTGTTAAGTCTTGGAAGACATACACCAATCAGAGCCTCAACAGTCATAATTTAGATTTAAGTGCACACACTCACACACACACACACACACACAGGTGGGGGTGGGGAGAGGCAGGTTTGTCCAAATCTGCAACTTTAATACAAAACCAAGGAATCCTATTTTTTTTTTTTTTTTTTTTTTTGCCGTGCTGGAGATTGAACCCAGGGCCTTGTGTTTGCAAGGCAGGCACTCTACCAACTGAGCTATATCCCCAGACCAAGGAATCCTATTTTTAAAGGCTGAGTTTTCCTCTATTCCTTATGTACTAGTGATTTAGACAGAGATGTGCAAAAGTAAGAGAAATGGCATTGGCTTCTGGAACTTTGTCATTTAAATACCACCTCTGTTATCTTGAACAAGTCACTGAACCTCAGTGCCTGGGCACAGATTGAAAAGAATTATGTACTATTTCTTTATATGTCTGTGGTACTGTTGTTAGTATCAGCCCCAATAACATACAAAAGAAGTGTTATGGTTTGAATGTGAGGTATCCCTCAAAAGATCACATGTGAGACAATTCAAGAAGGTTCAGAGAAGGAATGATTGGGTTATCAGAGCCTTAACCCAATCAGTGACTTAATCACCTGATGTGATTAACTGATGGTAACTGAAGATGTAGGGTGGGGCTGGAGGAGGTGGGCATTGGGGGTGTGGCTTTGGGGTATATGGTTGTATCTGGCAATGGAGATCTCTCTGCTTTCTGATCATGAGCCTTTTCCCTCCCCCACACTCTTCCACCATGATGTTCTGCCTCACCTTGAGCCCCAAGAAATGTAGTCTTCAGTCTATGGACTGAGACCTCTGAAACTGTGAGCCCCCAAATAAACTTTTCCTCCTCTACAATTGTTCTGGTCAGGTCCTTTAGTCACAGCAGTGAAAAAGCTGACAAAAACAGGAAGGTTCTTCAAAGGTTACCCACTTGACCCTATCCCTGTTTCTCTTAAAGCACCTTTAATTTTCATCTCAGTAATTGTGTAAACCTCTAAGTTCATGCATTATATTTTAAGCATGGCCTATTAGCAATTCCTACCCAAGCAAATTTTGTTGTGTTAGAATTACTGCATGTCTCCCTTTGGTTCTCTCCTTTCTACTTCTAATTATGATACAAATTCACATTTGTAGAATCCCAGAGAGGCTTTCTTAGAAACTAAGAGGCAGCTTGCAAGAACTCACAGAGCACAGCCTACTTCAGGGGGTGGGTGGTTTTAATTTGTAACCTGCAATGAATCTCTCCTTCCTACGAGAACCTTGAAAACGACTTAATGAATGCTTACTATGGTTTCAGGACCATTCTAGGCACTTTTGCCTGTAGACTCTTATTTAATTCTCAGATTACCTGCCAAGTAACATCGTCAACATTTGTCAACATCTCTGTTTTGCAAATGGGGAAACAGACGCAGAGGGGCTAAATGACTTGCCCAGGATTTTGAGCCAAGCAATCAACTGAGTGCATCATACAAATTCTAGAGCTGCTTCCTTTCCTTTCCTGCCCACTGTTCTGAATTTCACAGGAAGGCACCCAGACGCTCTTTAGCAGAATGTGAATAGCTTCTTTGAAATTCCAGTGACTGGCTGGTGCCCTCTGGAGAGTGTCCTTTCACCTGAAAAGGACAAGAAGGAGGGGAAGGAGCACAGATCACCCACCGCCCAGCCCTGCAACCGTGCAGCCCCGGAGCTAAAAGCCAGGAGAGGGCTGAGCGCACGCTGCGCTCACTTGGGCTGGCGGGGGCAGGCTGTGGCTCAGCAACCCAAAGGCAAGAAGTACCGGCACCAGACTGGGGACATACGTAACCTGTTGCTGAAGGCGGGTTTGGTGGTTTCTGGTTCCGGTCGCCACTGGTGGTCTGGTCTGCCTTTCGCCATGAGTAGGTAAGGTCGCAGCTCAGGCTGGTTGGGAACTCGGGCTGGGGCTGACACACTTCCACAGAGCCCACAGCTGGCTTTGGATACATCTTAGCCATTGGAGCGGTTACCTCGGATTTTGCGATTTTACCCATTTGACCTTTTCCAGTCCCTTCCACTTCGCACGGGGGGCACTGTCTTTGGAGGATGGCGGGGGTCCTCTGGTTGTTCCCTGGCCGGACTTGGTGAGGCTTCACTGAGCCGGCTCCTGGCACATGCACGCCTGTGCTCGGAGGTTCGCAGAGCAGGCACCAGACAGCGACCGGGTCATTTTCTTAACCTTAGTGTTCCGGAAAACAAACAAACAAAACCCTCTATTAGGGTTCTGTTATTTTAACTTTGTTGAGTTTCTTCGAAGAGTGATGCTACCGAGTTTTCTAAACGGTTCTCTTTCTTCCTCCGTGATGATTCCAAACAATGATCTTTGTGTGTCAGAGTCTTCATCTAGTGCGCTCCCTTTTTTGCCAGAAAAGCTAAAATGTGTTTTCTGGGTCCGGGATACCCCGGAGCTCTTGATGAAGGCGCTTGACAGTTCTAGGACCTTCTGGGTGCGAGAAAAGATTTCCAATCAAAGCCAGTTTATCTTCTCTTCTGAGAACCACCGGTCATTTTCCAAATTGTGGACCCTCGTCATATATATTTGGAGTCTAGTGTTGGGAGAAGCAGAACATGATTTCCACCACTTTGTCCTATTGGTTAAAGATAGGACTACAAACGAAAAAACAAAAATACGTTTTTCCCCTTCAACTCGGCTGTAAATGTTTTAAAGATTTATTTATTTTAAAGAATCTGAAATATAATATGAACTATAAAATTTCATTTTTGATCAAAGTATTAAAAATTGTTTTAACCGTGTTTCTAAATATCTCTTTCCATTACACACATCCAGATTATTTTCAGTTGGTAACTAATGAGGGGAAATGATATACAAATCAATAGTGAGGGACATATTTCAGTTTTCAATTGACATTCTAATTAAACCTAAATAGCCTGGGTAATTTTTTTGATGTTTTAAATTATGGTTGAATTTGCAGAATTTCTATAAAGTGCTCAAGGATAGTATTGATGCCATTAACAAAGCTAAGCAGTGATAGAATGCAAAGTTCAATTAGTCTCCCAAATTTTAAAAGTTGCTGTAGGCTGATCATTTAATCAATCTGTGACTTCATTACTTTATTACTTAAAGATAATAAAGATTTATTATCTTTAAAGGCACATATTAATATTAAAGAGTGGATTTTGTAATAATCTAAAATGTGTTTTTTAATGACTGCTTTATTGTAACATGTGATACTGTATTATCCCACACTTTATGTCAATATGTGTTCTTCAAGTTCGTGTATTTTAATAAGCTCTTTCTTCAAGCAATCTTTTCTTGACATCTGTAGGCAACTTTAAGAATATTGAAGTTCAAATGGTTTTTTATTTGTCTACCTGTCTATTTTATGTGGCATTTTCAATGTATTTTAAAAATGCATCACAAAGAATTTTAAAATGTGCACTAGAGATCTATGGTTTCATATTTTTTTCTTTCGTACTGGGGATTGAACCCAGGAGCACTCCACCACTGAGCCACATCCCTAGCCCTATTTCATATTTTACTGAGAGGAGACAGGGTCTCACTGAGTTGCTTAGAGCCTCACTAACTTGCTGAGGCTGGCTTTGAACTCATGATCCTCCTGCCTCAGCTCCCGTGCTGCTGGGGTTACAGGCGTGCACCACCACGCCCAACTATGGTTTCATTTTTATGATTATTTTATCTCAGTTTTTGTGTTACACAGTTCACCAATATTCTTTTACAGATATCAACATCTGTAGAATGTATAGGTATAAGTTCACTGTAATTCAGTGAATGATTTGCCTGTGGAAAAATAGAAAATCAGTTCATTTGTTGCAGTTGTTAATGTTAATGTTCTCGGCTGTGTGAGTGTGTGTGCATATAAGGGGGGGGGGAGACTATTCCATGCAAATGCCTCTGTGATGTAAACCTTTCACTGTATTGCATTGTGGATTTCCAACTGTAATCTGGGACACAAAATAAGGAAAACAGTTCCTCAAAGTTTCATATACTTTAAAATCATTTTGTAAAATGCCATCCTTCATGAATAGAGAAATGGAATTTCTTTTAGATAAACACTTTAAAACTGTCATGCATATTCAAACATTTTAGATAAATGTAATTCATATTGCTAAAACATATCTATATTGCATGTTAATAATTTTAACAAATTGTCCTCTTAGATACATCAATTTTTGCTTATAATTAACCTGACGTTAACAGCTAATTTTTCTATTTCCCTTTGGTTTTTAGTTCTAGGTTTGTGGGACAAATTGACTCCTAAATGAATTTTTGAATTGCCTTGAAATTGAACATTAAGGGTCCAATGAATCCCTTATCTGTTAAACTAAAAGACAACTAGATGAAAATGTACTGCCTTTATGATAAGTTGCACTGGTCACACAACAGGCAGCTGTTTGGAATGGACCTTTGTGAGCTTTTTGGAATTTTGAAATACAAAACTTTCCAAAGTAAAGAGATGGGTTCTCTTCTGGGTCCTCTCTCTGTGGCAAATCCCTTAAATAAGATGTGTCAAAGAGGCGCAAATCCTTTCACTTTTCTAGATTTCCATGTTTCTATGGTGGTAGAAAGGCAGAGAAGGCTTAGATATTCTTGCTTTGCCACTAGGGGGCCACTGCCCTAAGGCAAGACCCTGAGGCTACCCAGTCAGTATCCCTTCTGTAAAATTTCCTATTAGAAGGAGTGAATGGAATGGTCTGTTTGACTATACTGGATACAGTGTCTTGCACAGAAACATCGAAACATTGGCTTTATTAGTAATGGAAGTATTTTTCAAATAAATGTGGCCAAGGATTGTGGACAAGAGGATTTGCTATAAAGTTATTCTTATGTTGAACAGAGTTTTCCCACTCAATGTCATAATTACAAGGAGACAACTAAGTTCTTTTTAAAAAAAATTTGTTTAATAAGCAGAGAGCATATTAAATTTATAAGCAGGAAGAAGCTCAGAAAGGTCAGTTACTTCTCCTAGACTTTTTGACTCCTTCAGAAGGAGTAAACCAAGAGCCAGGCAGTTCTTCTGAAGCTTTATCCACGTGAAAACAGCAGGAGTAGGGAATAAATAATTTCCATTCACCATAGTTCACAATTTTTGAAGATCCTTGCCTCTTGATAAACTAGAAGAAGAGAGCCCTCATCCTCAAAGCTTTACAAGAAAAACATTGTGGATAAATCTACTAGGTCAACTAAACTGTTCTCTGTCAACTAAACACGTTACTAATGTTGAAAAATATTTTTTGTGTTCAAAGAAGTTTAAAACCCACCTTTCAACCTGTGTTTGGTGGGGTTCATTGTTCTATTGCATGGCATCATTGGATTTTTAAGTAACAACAATAAAATGGAAAAAATAAAACTGTTTGAACTTAGAGCATATCTTTTTCAAATTGCTATTTGAAAACAGGAGCCAAAGTACATTTATTAAATAGAATCTTTTGCACTCAGTTAAAAGGCTCGTTGTTCCTTTGGTTGCCGTTGGTTAGACCTACAGAGGAGTTTCAATTTAATGTCCTCAAAATATGTACACATGTTTCAATGCCTTTAATATGAATATAATTTTAATTTAGCTTGCTAAGGTAACAGTGCGATAGTATTTTTTGGGAGTTCTTTGGCAGAAGTTCACACATAGTCTTAGAACCTAATCTTTGAGCTAGAAAACATAATGCCATCAATTTGCAGAATATAGTAGTTGCCCTTATCCATAGTTTTGCCTTCCATGGTTTCAGTTAACCATGTTCTGAAGATATTAAGTGGAAAACCCCAGAAATGAACGGTTTTATATCACTATAAGTAGAGTATATTTTTGTTACAATTGCTCCATTTTATTATTACTATTAATCTCACACTTTGCCTAATTTATAAATTCAACACCATCATAGGTATATCTGTACAGAAAAACTATAGTACCGTCATCTTTCAGTATCCACAGGGGATTGGTTCCAGGATGCCTGCAGACACTAAAATTCACAGATGCTGAAGTCTCTTATATGAAATGTACAATATTTGCATAAAATCTATGAAACATCCTCCTGTATACTTTAAACAATCTCTGGATTCCTTTCAATGTCTATTACCACATAAATGCTGTATATGTGGTTTTATACTGCATTGTTTTGGGAACAATGAGATGAAAAGAAGTCTATACATGTTTAGTACAAACACAGTTTTGTTTAAATATTTTATTTTAGGTTCATGTTTGTTGGACCCTGTGGATAAGGAACCCATAGATATGAAGTGTCAACTGTCCATGACTATGAGAAATTACCCAAGTACACCATATTATTCATTTAAAATAGGTAAATGGATAAATTTTCTCTGTAAATTATACCTACATAAAACTTCAAAAAAGCAATGCATTGTAATTCACTGACTAGTAGAATAATCTGTACATAATAGTAGATTGTTAATTAATAAGAATAGAAGAAATCATGGCATTGAAAAGTTATTTGATAACCATCATCTTAATAATTGAATCAGGTGAGAAACATCAATAAAGGTTGAAATTGATATATAGAGGGTTGCAGATCTTTTTTATTAGAGCTACATTACTAAAAACTTGGTGGCTTAAAGCAACAGGAATTAATTTTCTCACAGTTCTGGAGGTGAGAAATCAGAAATCAAGGACCACATTCCCTCCAGAAGTTTTAGGAAAGACTGTATGTCTGTCCTTGTCAATCTGTGAAAAGACTTGGACTGGGGGCAACTTTTGGTTGTTTATGATTTAAACTTGAATTATTTGGGTTTTCTATTTAAGGTTTCATCTGTTTGATAAAGAGTAAACTGCTATGCAATTAAACTAAATTATTTTAGAGTTCAGGGACCAGTTCAATAGAAAAGTATGTCAATTGTTTACTTGCAGGATAGGTCAGAATGTCATCATCACATCCTGGCATCCTAATAATGAAAAACGCCTTTATCTAGACATATGGATCTCCTCCTGTCATCTTAATTGCTGTTGACGTCTTAAAACACTTTTTGATCTGGTCTTGTGGTAGTGTTATTATGAGCATTTAATGATTCAAGAAAAATGATGATGAGGCTGTTGACTGGTAAAAGAAGGTTGTTATGGTGGGATGTGTTTCCTATTTCTTACCTTGTCATTTTATGGCAGTGATAGTTGTCATAAACAGCTGGTACCCTGGAAAAAACTGGCAAAGGTTTTTATAGGTATAATTTGGACAGAATGCAATTGCCAAATTAAAATTCAGAAAAGGGCTGTGTGGAAATATTTAGGAAGAAAAGCTAAATTTGTGTATGATAAGACTCAGAGAACAATAAATTCTTGGCAGTATGTGATGATTATTACAGATTGCCTGTACTACAAGTACTAAAGTTCTGGAACAGGGCTAGGCTGTCTTAGAATACCATCATCTCATCATCTGGTTTTTCTCGTTTCTTTTTTTTTAAATAACCTTTATATACTCTACAGAAGTAGATAAAAAATTAAGTACAATTTATACATGTTGTATTACAAAACTAATCAAATTAATTAAATTTTTAAAAAACTGTTTCATCTTCCAATTGCTATTATGCTTTGCAGGTAGAAATAAGGTGGAATATAAACATAGTGATTTATTTTCTTCTTAAAAGAATAATTCTGTCTATCACTGACAGCATATACAGGTTAATAGCACTTTGCAGTAATCTCTGGAGAGTTCCACAAATCTTACTACCTTTTTGAATCTGCTTCCCATGAGAATAAGCACACTCATTTTGTTTGTGAGTTTAGCACTGCCCCTTGGTCTCTGCCCCTCCCCAGGATGCCCTTGTTATCAGAGAACTTGTTTCTGGAAGGATGGAATTTCTGCCATCCTTCCATCCTGTTTTCAAAATATATCCACATCATAGATCTTTTCAAGAACACTGGTACTTCACTGACTAATGTATTTCTCAGTGGTTTGGCAAATGGGAAGTTCTCTAGGTCCTCCCAGATGCAGTGAGGAGGCTAATTCCTTCCTCCATGTTATAATAGCAGTGTCAAAGTATGTAACTTCATTTAAACAGATCAACGATAAGTTAAATTAACCAAGCAGACAGTTTTTTCCCTAGTTATTTAAACCAATACATTGAATTCAGAAACTCTAGGAATATGAGTGAAGAAAACATATATATTCCTGATCTAAGAATTTAAACTCCTGAACTTGTCATGCTTGTTATGTTATGATGTAGGGATTTTTCTGATGAGGTCTGAAGCCAACCTACCTGAATCATCATCTTTCCCACCACCAATCCCTAGCATAGTTGCTGCTTGTCCATTCCAAACCTTGTGTTCAAGAGATGTTTCATTTCATTCAAATTCCTGCAACAATTCAATTGTGTTTTGCTATTGCATATATAACAGGTATCCCATTTTCCACTAGTGGAGAAATCATCAGTGCTTTTAATTAAACTACAAAAAATAACCGGATTATGTGTGCAATGTGGTTGAGACTTTATCATTCTTATCAAATGGAACTTTCCATGATGAAATGTCCTATATCTGTATAGTTCAATATCATAGCCAATAGTAACACCTGGCTTGTAAGAAATTGAAATGGGGCTACTGTGACTAAAGGACTTAGTTTTATTATCTAAGTTTATAGCCATATGTGGTTAGTGGCTACCATATATACAGTATATCCTTAGCTAGTTAGTATTTATCAAAACTCTACCACAATTATTACTTCAGGGTTGGACATGTTACCTTATTTAAATCAATGAGACTAGTGGAACTTACCTGGGGACTTTTGGGGGAAAAAAGAGATCTGCCTCCTTGGGAATGTGTTTCTAGAAAACTTTTTCTCCCCAGATGTGTATAAGGCATCATGCAGTCTCAGGAGAAATCAGAAGCCATCCATAGAATACGTAGACATGGTAGCAAATAATATACACAGAAATAAGTCATTTCTTTTTGATGCTAACCTATTGAATCAAACCAACTATGCAGTTGATGATCCTGCTAGATTTTCCAGTAACATGTGATAATTCATTCTTATTGTTCAACATGTCTGTGGTGGGTTTCCTCTTATATCTGAATGTATCCTATCTTAATCAGTAATTGAACTAAGGAATATTGTGAATCCATTAAAATAAGATTTGTAAAGGTTTCAGTTGAATTGAAATGAGTTTTGAGAAATATTTTAGAGATAAAAAACAAGATACAAAGGAAATTATATAATGTAATATATGTAATAATGTAAAAATCCTGATAAGCGGGAGTTTACAGGCAAAGGGATAAGCCTATGATAATCCATGATTGTGGATTAGAGTTGAGACATCAACATGAACTCATATTTAGCTTAATATAAATGAACATGGTTATAGACAAATCTATAAACATTTCGACACCTCTATTTTTTTTCTCTCGGATAAGTGGGCTTGAAAGCAATGTACCTCCAGTAGCAATGAAAACCCTCCTGCCTAGGTTGTGTTTCTATCATTATCCTCCAATAAAAGAAACCAGGAATCTCCGAAGGAAAGGCTGAGTATGAGATTAGGACAAGGAATATAGAAGATGAGCCTGAGGCATCTCTAGAGCCAAAAAATTAAGATGTGCTCAAGAAAAGATTGTAGAGGGGTATGACACAGAAGCCAACTGAAAGAGTGCCTTATGGTCAAAGTGGAAATGATTTGAACCACAAAATAAAGGAGCTAGTATTGGATTATAACCCAAAGTATAAATAAATAATTTCGAGTCCATTCAAATATAAATGAATGACAAAGTAAACAAGTAAGAAAGAAGAGATGTATCTTCCATGCTGAAGTATTATGAATAATTTATGAACTTCATCTTTAAGGAGCTGAAGCATAATCCCCTACTCCTTACATATGGGTTATATGTAGTAACTCCCTTCCAGAGAGTACAATATGGAAATAAGACATAAAGAGCAACTTTACAGTTGAGAAACCTGACAAATACTACCTCAGTGAAATGATCAAAATCAACACAAAGTGATAATATTGACACATGCTCTTGATATTATGGGGTGAGAATGATATTTTTTGTTGTCTTCCTCTCTAAAGTCATAATCTAATTTAATTGTGAGCAAAACATCAGACAGATGCCTTTTGAAGAATAGTCTACAAACAAACAAAAAAACATGACGGTACTCTTCAAAACTATCAAGGTCATCACAAACAAAGAAGTTCTGAAAAACTGCAACATCCAAGAGGAGCCTGAGAAGATATGAATGTTAAATATCTTCTTGTATCCTGGATAGGATCTTGCAACAGGAAAGGAATAATGGTTAAAACCAAGGATACATGGATAAAATATGCAGAACACTTATTATTTGTCAAAATAGTTTCAAAAATACTAATAAGTATACCATACTAATGTAAAAATAGGGAACACTAAATATTGGGTATGTAGAAACTCTGTATTGCACTCTCCATTTTTCTGTACATCTAAAACTATTCTAAAATAATCTTATTTTAAATTGTTATATAATACAAATATGTATCCATACATATGTATATATATATTTGTATATGTTACTACAGAGTTTAACATGTAGATGCATATTGAATGGTGCACAGTAGGCTTGAATCTCATGTAATAATGCTTAAGGGAGTGAAAAAATGGGAAAGGAAGAGTTAGAAGAAAAATGACTAGAAAATGGCAAGAATATGGAAGGCATAAATTAAAGCATTGAACATAAAGTCAGTTATATTGCAAACTTTCAATAATTAAATATGCTTATGAATAATAACTAAAATGTATCAGGAATAAGTAAAAATACCGATAAAATCTCAGGATGTCTCCATGAGGTTTTTTTCTTGTATTTCTGATATTTTTTGTAGTAACAGCAGCAAAATATCAGAAACTAATAATGTTGACCCTCGAAGTGACTTCCAGGGTATTTAGAGTTGTTATTATCCGCTTTCTGCCCTCACTTCATTTTTTACTTTGGTAGCCAGACATTGAAAACTAGAACACTCCAAAGTTACTACATAAACAGAGGAAATTAGGAAGTCACCACACATGCCTACCAGAAGACTCAGGTTCAGGAAATATATGAAGTAACACCTTAGGTTTACCCCTCAGTCTGATCAGCCTATAATAATCAAAAAGCAAAAACAAAAAAAGGAGCAAGTCCTCAGGAAAAGAGAGAATCTGACTTCTAGTGTACATCTAGATTTAAATGTCCAGTCACAAAGACATGAGAAACTATGGCCCTTTCAAAGAGGGAAACAAAGAATCCCAGAAACTGTCCCTTAATAACACCTGATGATGGATCAACTAGAAAAAAACCTTGAAATATCTGTGTTAAAGATCCTAAGAGAACAAAGAAACACATGAAGAAAGTCAAGAAAACAAGGCACAAGCAAAATGGAAACATCAGTATAGAAAACCTAGAAAGAAATCCCAAAGAAGTCCTGGGGCCGAAGCCTATAATAACTAATATCAAAATTAATAAGTCACTAGATGAATTCAAAGTCAGATTTGAGAAGGCAGAAGAATCAGTCAACTTGAAGACAGGGAAGACAATTGAAATCAGAATTCTGAGGAACAGAAAGAACAAAGATTTAGGAAGAGTGGTACAGCCTAAGGGGTCTCTGGGATTTCATCAAGCCCACCAACATATGCATCATGGGTGTCTCAGAAGAGAGAGAAAAGTGAGAGCATATTTGAAGAAACAATGACTAAAACTTCCCAAATTCTATGAAGGACATGAAGATAAACATCCAAGAAGCTCAGTGAACTCTAAGTAGTATGAACTCAGAGACCAAAACTGAGACATATTATCATCAAACTGATTGCTGGGAAAAGGGAGGAACTACAGATTGAAATTTACCAATTATACCATGTGCATATGTGAGTATACCACAGAGAATTCATCTTTATGTGTATCTATACAGCACTAATTTAAAATAGCTGTAAATAAATGGAAGATCAGTGGAGTAGAGGAAGCAGAATGGGGGAGGGAGGAGGAAGTAATAGGGACTGAAATGGAGCAAACTATATTCCATGAATGTGTAATTATATCAAAACGAACCCCACTATTTTGTGTAGCTATAATGCACCAAAAAAAACCCCAGAAAATTTCTATTATAAAATAAGTCAAAACCAAAGAGTTATGAAAACAGCATGAGATAAATGACTCATCGCATACAAAAGATCCTCAATATATTATCTGCAGAATTCTCATCAAAAACTTTGGAGACCAGAAGGCAGTATACTGATTCATTCAAACTTCTAAAGGAAAAACAATAAGCTGTCAGCTACAAATCCTGTATGTAGCAGATATTCTTCAAAAGCCAGGAAGAAATTAACACCTTTCCAGATGAACAAAAGCAGAGGCATTTTTTTTGCAACTAGATCTACCCTGCAAAAAATAATTATGGGGTCTTTTCAAATTGAAATGAAAGAATATTGGATAATAATTTGAGGCCTTATAAGGAAATAAACATCTCAATAAAGGTGAATGCATGGGTACTGATAAAAGCTAGTATTATGATACTTTGACTTATAACTCCACTTTTTGTTTTGTACATTACTTGCAACTGATAATCCTTTAAAAATAATTACTAGACTCTAGCAAGTATTATTACAACTTTACTTTGCAACTCTACAGTTTGTTTTCCACATTATTTACGGACTAGTTCATTAAAATATAGGTTTATGATTTTATGACACACAATATATAAAGACAATTTTGTGGCATCAACAATGGAAAGGATTGAGGTTGATTTAATGTACACCCTATATTGGTCGTATGCACATTCATATTTAAAAACCTCTGCTATGTTGCTATCTCTATTTGAATACTTCCCAGAAAAGATTATTTGTATTAATTAATAAATACATTAAAATGTTTCTGTGTAAAAAAAAACAATGGAAAAGAATAGAGCAAAGACTTTTTTGTATTACTAAAATTAAACTGGTATAAATTCAAATTATAGTGTTGTAGCTTTAGAATGTTAAGTGTAGTTCCCATGGTAGCTACAAAGAAAATAGCTAAAGAGTATACAGCAAAGGAAATGAGAAGAAAAGTAAACATTTCCCTAGAAAAAAATCAACCAAACAAAGGAAGACAGTGATTTAGGAATTAAAGGAAAAAGGCAATCTGTAAGGCACAAGGAAAACAAGAGAAAAATGATGACATTAAGTCCCTACTTATCAGTGATTAGTATAAATGAACTTTCCAATCAGAGACAGAGATTAGAACAGCAAAGAAAATTGGATTTAAAAAAACCCATGATCCATGTTCATTAGAGATATTGGTCTGAAATTTTCTTTTCTTGAGGTATCTTTGTCTCCTTTTGGTATCAGGGTGATATTGGCTTCATAGAATGAGTTTGGAAGGGTTCCCTCCTCCTCTATTTCATGGAATACTTTGAGGAGTACTGGAATGAGCTCTTCTTTGAAGGTCTTGTAGAACTCGGCTGTGAATCCATCTGGTCCTGGGCTTTTCTTTGTTGGTAGACTTTTGATGACTTTTTCTAATTCATTGCTTGAAATTGATCTATTTAAATTGTGTATGTCCTCCAGATTCAGTTTGGGTGGTTCACATGCCTCTAGGAACCTGTTGATGTCTTCAAGGTTTTCTATTTTGTTAGAGTATAAGTTTTCAAAATAGCTTCTAATTGTGTTTTGTATTTCAATAGTGTCTGTTGTGATATTTCCATTTTCATCATGAATTTTAGTAATTTGAGTTTTCTCTCTCCTTCACTTTGTTAGTGTGGCTAAGGGTTTATCAATTTTGCTTATTTTTTCAAAGAACCAACTTTTTGTTTTGTCAACTTTTTGAATTCTATCTTTCGTTTCAATTTCATTGATTTTCACTCTGATTTTAATTATTTCCTGTCTCCTACTACTTTTAGTGATGAACTGTTCCTCTTTTTCTCGGGCTTTGAGCTGTAATGTGAGGTCATTTATTTGTTGACTTTTCATTCTTTTATTGAATGTGCTCCATGCAATGAATTTTCCTCTTAGCACTGCTTTCATAGTATCCCAAAGATTTTGATATGCTGTATCTTTGTTCTTGTTGACCTCTAAGAATTTTTTTATGTCCCTCCTAATATCTTCTATTATCCATGCATCAGTCAATAGCATATTATTAAATCTCCAGGTGTTGGAGTAGTTTCTGTTTTTTATTTTATCATTTATTTCTAATTTCATTCCATTATGGTCTGATAGAATACAAGGTGGTATCTCCATCTTTTTGTATTTGCAAAGGGTAGCTTTGTGGCATAACATATGGTCTATTTTAGAGAAGGATCCATGTGCTGCTGAGAAGAAAGTGTATTCACTTATTGATGAACGGAATATTCTATATGTATCTGTTAAGTCTAAGTTAGCGATTGTGTTATTGAGTTCTATGGTTTCTTTGTTCAATTTCTGCTTGGAAAATCTGTCCAATGGTGACAGAGGTATGTTAAAGTCACCCACTATTATTGTGTTGTGGTCTATTTGGTTCCTGCAATTATCAGCAAGAAGAGTGAAGCAGGTGGTATCACAATACCAGACCTTCAACTATACTACAAAGCAATAGTAACAAAAATGGCATGGTATTGCCACCAAAATAGGCAGGTCACAGAGTGGGAAAAAAATCTTTGCCACACATACTTCAGATAGAGCACTAATCTTCAGAATATATAAAGAACTCAAAAAACTTTACCCCCAAAATACAAATAACCCAATTAACAAATGGACTAAGGAAATGAGCAGAGTACTTCACAGAAGGGGATCTACAAGCAATCAACAGGTATATGAAAAAATGTTCAACATCTCTAGTAATAAGAGAAATGCAAATCAAAACTACCCTAAGATATCATCTCACCCCAATTAGAATGTCTATTATCAAGAATACAAGCAACAATAAGTATTGGTGGAGATGTTGGGAAAAAGGTACACTCGTACATTGCTGGTGGGGTTGCAAATTGGTGCAGCCACTCTGGAAAGCAGTATGGAGATTCCTTTGAAAACTTGGAACGGAACCCCCATTTGACCCACCTATCCCACTCCTTGCCCTATACCCAAAGGACTTAAAATCAGCATACTACAGTGATGCAGCCACATCAATATTTATAGCAGTCCAATTCACTCTAGCTAGATTGTGGAACCAACCTAGATGTCCTTCAGTAGATGAATAGACAAAGAAACTGTGGTATATATACACAATGGAATATTACTCAGCCATAAAGAATAATAAAATTATGACATTTGCAGGTAAATGGATGGAATTGGAGAAGATCATGTTAAGTGAAATAAGCCAATCCCAAAAAACCAAAGGCCGAATGATCTTTCTTATAAGTAGTTGATGACACATAGTGGGGGTGGGGGGGCACGGGAAGAATGGAGAAGGGATGGATTGTATAGAGGAAAATGAAGGGTGGGGAGGGGGCGGGAAGGAAAGATAATAGTATCAGACAAACATCTATACCCTACGTATATGTATAAAAATGCAAATTGTATGATTCTACTTGTGTACAACCAGAAAAATGATAGTTGCACTCCATTTGTGTACAATGACCTAAAATTAAAAAAAATTAAAATTAAAAAAAAAAACAGGATCTAACTATATGCTGTCTACAAGAGACTGACTTTAGATCCAAAGACCCAAATAATGTAGAAGTGAACGGATGGAAACTGCTATTCCTTACGAATGGTAACCAAATGAGAGCAGGATGGCTATCTGATACCATACAGAATGAACTTAATATCAAAGGTGTTTACAAGAGATGGAAGTATGTTATACATTATAAAAGGTCCCATATAGCAAGGGGATATAACAGTTATAAACATGTATATACTAAACAGCAGACTCTCCATATACATGGAGCAAAAAGTGACATGACTGAAGGGAGGGTCTTATAGTAATAGACACTTTAATGCTGTACTCTTAATAACAGATACAATAACCACACAGTATACAATTAGGAAATACCATATTAGAACAGCTCAATAAACTATCTGACAGATACATAGAATCCTCTACTTCACAACAGCAAAATATATACCCTCCTCAAGGTCACATAGTCATAGATCCAGTCAAAAGGACAGTGCTTTATGATTCAGCTTACATGAGGTACTTTGGGCAATAAGCATCAGAGACAGTAGAAGGGTGGTTGCCAAGGTTGGCGGAGGTGCAGCTGGGGAGTTACTGGAGTCCTGCAGAGTTTCAACTTTGCAAAATGAAGAGTTCAGGCGATGGATGGTGGTGATTGTTGCATAGTAATATGAATGTACTTTGTACCCCCAAAACTGTACAATTAAAAATGGTTAAAATAGTAAAAAATAGAGAGAGAGAGTCAGCATGGGAGATAGCGAGCAAAAGAGAGAGAGAGAGAGCATACCAGTAAAAAAACAGCACAACCAAAGAAGGAAGGAGGGAAGAAAGGAGGCAAATATTTGGGGAAAAAGCAGAGGACCAACCAGTAAAGCTAAAGGGCATAATGGTGGGAGTAAGTCTAGAAAGAGATAGATGCCAAATCTAGAAAGTAATGGAATGATATATTATGGAGATTTTTCCCTACAGTTTTAGGTAATACATTTTTGGATTAAAAAATTCAAATGGCCTTATTTGATCTATGTCTTGTGGAAAAAAAAAATACCCAAAACATAGGTTGCAAGAGGAAGAAGATTTGGGTAAGATATTTTATATTTTTAATATATTGGAAAACTCATTATCATAACTATGTTGTTGTATTTTAACAAAATTTGATTTCATACATTCATTCACATCTCATTTTAAGAAAACTGAGTACAAATTACCCCCAAGAAAGCATGTACCTTCAAAGTGAATATTAAGAGAGTAAAAGGCTTTAGAGTGGACAAGGAAGAGGAGACGGAGGGGCAGAAATCCAACTGCTGTTCCCTGAAGAATGGATGGAGATTGAAGGACTAAAGATATAAAGCATCATTCTTTTCCAGGATAATGAGTGCTATGGAGGCCAGCTGGAGGGCAACCAGTTCATTTTAGCATAAATAGGGCCTAATGTGGCCAAGCCATGAGAGAGCAGGAGAATCCATCTCCTAGCCATCTGGAGAGAACAGCCCCCCATCTTCCTGCTGTACTTTGAAACAGTACATCAGTGATGTGATCATAAAGGCAATTGAAGAAGCAGTCTGCACTATCCATAAAACAGGATTTAATGCTTGTCCATTATGACTGCCTATAATAATTTCTGGGAAAAAGTAAAGTATTGTCCTTTTATCTGAAAAATAACAAATCATCTAAATGAAATTTTATTATCTTTCTTAAAAATAAGAAAATGTACTTCCTCTGGTCTAGTCATACCTTACTTAGGTATGCAGGATAGAATACTTCAAAAAAATCTTTTGTATAATTTCATAAATTTCCACTTTTTACCTCTCTATTTTTCTTCACATATTCAGCTAATTTAAAAATACTCCTTTCTTGAATTCCTTGATTCCATCTTTCACTAGTGTAACCCATGTATGTTATACCAAAAATACTGTTTTTTAGTTGTGGTTTCTGGCATAAACCTATTAGAAGAAAATGTTATCCTTGTAAGGCAGAGTATGGAGTTACTTAGGGCTACCTCTATCACCTCTTCCAGGGGCTGTGATGAGCCAGGCAAATGACAAATACAATAAATGATAGGATTAAGGAGAAGGAGCAATCAACCACCCACACACATGGACAACTAAAGTCTTTTCCCTCCTTCCTTCTAAATGACATTCCAATGAGGGAAACGCAAAATTGACATCCTATGCATAAATATAGTCACAGGGAAAGTGAAGCTGTTTGCAAAAAGATTAATTAATGATTAATTACTATCCCTAAAAATATGTTTATTTTGCCAGTCTTTAATAGCAAAATACCTATTCCCTCAAATAGGAGCTTCATTGGAATATCAAATCTCTTAGAACAGATGTACCTTGATTTTTAAGGCAAACTTTTCATGGAACTTTAATTTTCACTTGATTCCATTCGCCTATTTTGTTGTCAGTTCTTCCATTTTGTTATGTCATTTCTTACAGAAAAAAATAGCTATTAGGGAGCCAGTATTAACTGATATGTTCTCGTAAGAAACAGATTTTGTGCTTGGATAAAGTGTGTGTAAACCAGATTCAGTTTTTGATCTCCACATAGAAATGTTAAAGGTCATTTATGTTGTGTGTTTGTATTGGTATCATGGTATCATTTCCTTTTTTCTTTGCTAGAACCATTTTTATAAAAATAAGTTCATACAGATATTTTGTAACTAATAATCTATAATTGGTGTGTTATCACTTAATGTTCCTTCTATAATAGCTGTCATAGGTTATCAGTCGTAAATTATCATGCTTTAATTTTATAGTTCTTCAGCTATATTATACATAATTAAAACATACTTTTAAGAAATCATATTCTTATTTCCTTATTCTAGTTGCTAATTAGTAATAAAAGTTGATTGTGTTGATTACATGACCCTAGTTTTTTAGCATTAATTTGCATGCAAAAGAGCACTTCAATAAGGCTACTTTTAAATAGTGATGTTTGAAAGCTTATAATGCTTTCCCCTGAAAAAATACAATACTTTCTCTTCTTTCCTCTTTTTTATTAACATTTTATTTTGAGGTAACTGTATATTCACATGTGGTGATAAGAAATAATGCAGAGAATATATCATGTCCTGTTCAACCAGATTTTTCCCAGTGGTAATTTATTGTGTAACCACAATGCAATAATACTAGGAATTGGACATTGATATGATCCACCAACCTTATTCAGTTTTCATCAGTTTTATATACATGTCGATGTGTACGTTTGTGTTTAATCTGTACAGTTTTATAATACCTGTCTGCTTTTTGACACCACGGTAAAAATAACAGTTACATCACAAGGATCCCTTGTGCTACCCTTCTATAGAAACAGCCACTTCCTCCTCCAATCTCCCTAAACCCTGGCATCCATTAATCTATTCCCCATTTCTATAGTTTTTGTCATTTCATTCATGTTGTATAAATGGAATAATATTGTATTGGAATTTTTAAGATTGGTCTTTTTCACTCAGCATAGTTCTATGAAATCACTTTTACCTCTTTCTCAAATTTTGGCTGTGTTGGTGTGGGTCTATTTCTGAGTTTTCTGTTCTGTTTCATTGATCTAAGCACCTTCACCAATACCACATTGCCTTTATGAATGTGGCTCTATACCAAGCCTTATCAGGAAGAGTCATTCCCTCTACTCTGCTCTTCATTTTCAAAGTTGTATTTGTACTTTCTCATGTAAAGTTTAGAATAAACTTGCCTATGCCCACAAAAATCCTTGTGTGGACTTTGATAGACATTGCAGACCAAATTAGGGCCTCATGTCATCTTTTAAAACCCAAGATTCTCTAAAGCTCATGCCACAGGTCAAATCTGCCCCCAAAAGCTTTCCTGGCTGCCACCCGCTCCTGTTCTTCATGACGGCAGTAGCGCCTGTGTCACTTTCTTCCTGTCAGCCCTTTTTCTGGGGTGTTATCAATACCATGGAGAGGGCTCATTGTCATAAGTTACCATTTAATTTTTATGTTTTATGTTAGTGAATAAGTTCACATATATGACCTTTTTTAACATAAAAATAAAACACAAAATCAACCATCTTTAGAAGATTTATTTCACGAGACCTTCTTTCTCACCCAGTTCATTTATGTTAGTATGTAACCCTAGAAATTCTTCAGCTGCATTAAAATTTCTAACCCACACTTTTTAACAGGTAGTGCTCAAACAATAGGAGATACAGATGCAAAAATGAATCTCAATCCATATCTTAGCTAACACAAAAATGGGTTCAAAGTGGATCAGAGATCTAAATGTAAAACTTCAAACAATAAAATATCTAGAAGTAAATAGAAGAAATCTATATGACCTTGGTTAGGAAAAGAAAAAAAATCATAAATTGTATTATATGAAAATAAAGAACTCCTAGTCTTCAAAAGCCAGTAATAAGAGAATGAAAAGGAAAACCCCAAATTAAGAGAAAATGTTTTTAACTACATGTGATGAATTACTTAAATTCAGAATATGTCAAAACCTCTCAAAATATTTTTAAATACCCTCAGAAAAGCATTGGCACATGATTTAGGTGAACACGTCATTGAAGAAGTTATATGTAAGCACACTCGTCATTAAGGAAATTCCTATTTCCATGTACCTATTAGAACAAGGACAAATTTTTAAAAGGAGAATCCTAAGTGCTGGCAGATATCTGAAACAACTGAAACTTCCATATTCTTTGGGCAGAAACATAAAATGGTACGGTCTATGTGGGCAATATTTTTGTCTGTTTTTTATAGTTTTAAAAACACCACATTGTAAGCAATCCCACATTCATTATTTACTCATGTGAAATTAACATTTGTATTCAGACAAAACCTCTACAGGAATGTTTATAGTGGGTTTATTAGTAAAGTCCTCAAACTTGGGGAAAAAAAATCAAATGTCTCTCAACTGAAGATTGGATAAAGACATGTGGTACAACCACCCATGTGACACTACCCAGAGATAGAAAGGAATGGATTACTGATACATGTGACAACATGGTTAAGTCTCAGATGCTGTATGCTAATTGAAGAAACCAGACTCAGAAAGCTACATACCACATGTTCCCAATGATATGGTATTCTCACAAAGGCAAAACATTAGGGACAGAAAAAGATCAGTGGGTGCCAGCAGCTAGAGATGGGAGGAGGGATTGACTATAAAAAGGTACCCAGAGGAATTCTGTAAGTTAGAGGAACCATTCCACATATGAGCTAACTCTTGCCTTTCATCCTACTACATTTCTCTGATAAGCTCTATTTGTCTTTTTTTTTTTTTTGTGGTAAAGATAACATTTGAATCTTTAGTAAACTCTTTTCCTCCGACTTTACTTTCAGCTGAGGAATAGCTTTATTTCATCCATACTACATTTTACTCATTCTAAGAATGATATAGTTTTACATTTTTATACCTCTAAAAACAAGATATATCTTAGAATCAGTGATATCTATGTGCAGAGTTGAGTAGAAATCTGACCCAAAGATAAGGTACAGATTGCTTAGCTGCATGGCCTCCAAATTAGTGATTTTAAAAGTCAACTAAAAGTGAAGCTATAAGGTTTATTAAGTTTTCCCTCAGTCACAAGATGACATCCAGATTGGCATTGCAACATGGGTACCCCATGCCCAGCAATCACATGGATTAGCACAATGGAAGCCAGCCAGAGAAAGGCCCTATGCAATTGTCAAATTTCATTTGGTGGGTGAGGGAAACAGAAAAAGTGAATTTTCTTGTGTTGATAAAGGGAAAAGAAACAAATTTACCACCCCCCTTCTAAGGGAGTCTTCTTGGAGCTCTAATGGATAAAAAGCATACTCTAGCTCTTTGATATATAAATAAATCTCTTGAGGAACAAAATAAGTCTAGTATTTCTAGCTTTCATAACCTAAAGATGTCTCCAAGGTTCTGGGATTCATTCATTTTGATATGCAAATACCTGGGAAGATAACACTAAAGTAACTTGTAGAGTTAGCCTAAATGCTGACCCCAGGATAGAGTTGCTTGGGGAGATTGTAGAAGGTTTATTAGCTTTTTTAATGGGAGCAACTAACTCCATCATCAGGGAACAAAAAAAGAAATGTTTCCAGAAGTAAAAACATCCTCTGCCTTTATATGATATATTTCTATGCTTTAGGTCAGGGGTGGTGGTGCATACCTATAATTCCAGCAGCTCGGGAGGCTGAGGCAGGAGAATCACAAGTTCAAAGCCAGCCTCAGAAAAAGTAAGGCACTAAGCAACACAGTGAGACCCTGTCTGTAAACAAAATACAAAATAGGGCTGGGGATGTGGCTCAGTGGTCAAGTGCCTCTGAGTTCAATCCCCGGTACCCCCTCTCTCCCGCAAAAAACATATGTTTTAGGAACCTGAGACTTTTTTATAGGAATTCTGAGAAATCCAGGGAAGAGTTATTTTCCCATAGTTACACTGTGCTAAAATGAAAATCTTTCTGCTTTAGTTTCATCTGAAGTCCAAAGATAGAACATCTCAACTTTTTCTAGTGTCAACATTATTAAACCAAGAATTATGTTTCCTAGCCTCTCCTTAACTTGTGTGCTTGCAATTTAGAGTTGGATAAGAGAAAGATCTCATAATATCAGGAGATTAAAAAGAAGCAGCGACCATTAGTCTTGGAAGTACCTGAGGTTAAGAGGCAGTTACAGAGACAACTTCTCCTCACTTTCTTCTACTCCACACCAAGCTTTTCTTCCCAGCTGGTGAACCTGAGGGCCAGTGGTGGTCCCAAACCTGCCACCTGAAACACAGCCACAGAGATCATAGCTACAAGAGTTTTCTTTCCATAGACTTCTCCACAACTTCCTTTGTAGTCCCTGTAAGTAAGGTCATCTTGCCTTCCTGGATGTCACTACCCATTTAGAGTTGTCCTCTGAACCCCTGCTGTAGGAGGACTGCTTATTCTGTGATCCTCTAACATCCCCTCTGGGAGGCCACTTCTCCACCAACTCCTACTCATGGGAAAAGCAGGAATAGGCAAAAGATCTACAGCCTGCTGCTTTATTTTATTTTTGGTAAAGTTTTAAGAACACAATCATAACAATTGCTTATGTTTTGTCTATGGCTGCCTCTGGTCATGTAGGAGAGTTGAGCAGTGGTGAAAGAGGTCTTTGACCTGTGAAGCCCCAGATATTTTCTAACTGATTCTTTACAGAAAAGGTGTTGACCTCTGGTATAAAGCATAATTCCAATATCTCATTATTGTTCTCCCTTCCTGACTGAATCCTTGCTCACACACCACCTAATCAAAACATATAAAGGAGGTGCCTGATCATTTGATTTAATAATTCTTGGTTTACCTCTCACTACCCAACTCTGGAAAATTCTAGAGAGGTTAAGAGTATAGTGAACAATTGTAAAGGAAGTTTTGTTGGAGAAAATTGGTGCAGGACTGTGGCTTTTTCCCTTATCACTGTTCCTCCTTCCCACTACCATATATGCACACATATTTCATAGGCAGGAGACAGGGAAATTCCTCCTGACTTCAGGCCTACTTAGGGTGTGGGGTGCATATTGGTGTGGTTTTGAGGCCACCTTGAGTTTGATGCTGTACCTTGTAACTGACTTAATGGGCAAGAGGCTGGCTGATACTCACTATGGCAGCAAGTAGATGATTATGTTTGAAGAGTTACTGTACTTCTACCACAACTTCAAAAAGATGCCCATTTCCCAGGAAACAGCATGGATCAGGATACAAATAATCACTTCCAAAACAGCTGTATTCAAAGAATAGGAGGAGTTTGGCATAAAGACTATAAGTGTCCTGTTGTGTTCAGCACAGCCAAACTTGTGGTTCCAGAGAGGGGCAAAGGGGGATTATAAAAATAAAGACTCACAAATACAGATTTTGAAGATAAAGCTGGCATCAGGTGGAGCTCTGCTCTCTGATGAGATGCAGATCTAAAGAGTTAAGCCAGCAATCTTTATTTATACGTGTCTCATTATCAGGTTAAAGACTATGCAAGCATTATTCTTTGTATTCAGGAAAGTTACAGAAACTAGGACGTCTACGTAGCTTTTCCACAGTTGCAGTTCAGAGTTGCAAAGTGCAATGTTAGTATTTAAAAATCTTGGGGCTGGTGTTGTGGCTCAGTGGTAGAGTGCTTGCCTAGCATGTGTGAGAAGCACTGGAATCGATGCTCAGCACCACATAAAAATAAATGAATAAAATAAAGGTCTATCAACATCTAAAAAATATTTTTTTAAAAAGTGCAATGTTAGAAACTTTCTGCAGCTCTCAAGAAAGTTCATTGTTTAAAGTTACTGTAAAGCTGGCAGGTTCAGGAGTAACAGAGCTGGTGAAACATTGGTTGTCTAGCCTAAGACAGCTATTCCCAGGAACTATGTGACTGAGGTCAAGGTCAGAGCTGATAGGACTCTTGCACGGAGGCTTCTCATGCAGGGCATTAGCAGGAGAGCATCCTGTGCCCTTGCACAGGAGCATCTCCATGCACCAGGCATGCCACAGACATGAGGTCATCAGAAACCCCCAATCTCAGTCACTGCTCTCCCACCCTCTGTCACTACTCTCCACAGTGTTTCATCCAGTGAAGAAGTCAGGGGGGGCAAGTGCCTCTCCTCCAAGTCTCTCCTTAGTTCATCCCAACCAGACTTTCTTCCTACCCACACGGACAAGATCATCTTGTCTAGTTCATGCAGAATTTTTGCTTTGCTAAACCCAATGACAATTCTTTGGTGTTCTCTTAATTTCTTAGCAACATTTGAATATTTGACATAATAAACTACTCTCTTCTTTTTGAAATAATTTATTAGTCTCATTAACAACAGATTTTATTTTCATTTTGATACTTCACTAACTTCCCCTTTTCAATCTCCTTTGCTGGTTCAACATCCTTTTCCTAACCTCTAAAATATAAGAAGACAATGAGTTTGAGTCTAGAACTATCTTCATCCTATATACCCTATTCCAATATATGATGTCATCTGATTCTACAGCTTAAAATACCTCCAATTTTTAATAATGCTAATGATTCCTAAATTGATCTTATCAACCTTTTTATCTTCCACAAGCTCTCAGCTCACAAAGCCAAGCTCTGTGTAGATATACATGACCTTCTAAAAGGCATCTTATATTTATATTTATGTCTAAGCATAATAGACTTTCTAATTTAGATCAGTTGTTATACTACATTCAATTCTGAAGCCAAACTGAGCATTGTTTCCTTTCTTTATTCCTTTTTACTCTACTTAAATCCAATGTATTGTTGGCAAATGAAGTTAGTACTACCACTACCAAAGATCACTAATCCACCCTTCTGTATTTGTACTGCTGTCCCCTAATCTAAGCCATCAGCATCTTCCTCATAAACTACTAGAAACACTTCTAATGACTTCCCTGCTTTTACTCTTATCCACTTCCTCTGTTCAATCCACTTTATATAAAACAAACAGAAATATCTTTTAAAAATATAGGGTAGATAATTTCTTCTGTAGCTTAAAATCCTGTATTAGAATAAATTTCATTCTGTTCACTGTGGTTTAAAAAGACTTTACCTAATTTTGTCTCTATCCTCTCCTAACTCCACAAAACAACAGAAAACAGTATGTCATGGCTAGGAAACTGCAGAGCTTTGATACGACTGAGGATGCACAGTGATGAGACTGGAAAGTAGGAAGATCAAATCTGGAAGAATATAGGCTCTTAGAAGTTCTGATATTCTTCAAAGATTTTGAGCAATGAAATGACTACATCAAATATTATACAAGCATTTTAAAAATGAATGGATTATCATTAAACTTAGTTTTGTCTCAGATCATGATATTTTCGGGAGTGGTTAATATTCATCTTTGTGGGCTGGGATTATGACTCAGTGGTAGAGCACACAACTTGCACATGTGAGGCACTGGGTTCGATTCTCAGCATCACATAAAAAACAAAGAAATAAAATAAAGGTATTGTGTCCATCTACAATTAAAAAAAAGATTAATCTTTGTGGCAGATGTTTTAGGTGACCTACTCACTCATTCAATCAGCCCTCATCTGGCTTCAGCAACAAGCACGGTGGACAGTTCTCACACACAATGGCAATTTTGATGTTTTCCTGGAAGCAGATCTCTCAGTGTGGAATATGGGACTCTTAATGCTCTGTGATGGGCCTCTGGAGTCAGTAGCAAATGCTCTGTCCAGCCACTATGATTTTGTCACATTTACTCAGAGTTTTCTTTGTTCACAATGTTAACAAACTTGATAATTTGCCTTTATTGGTTTTTCTTCTTTAACTTTCTTGTTCACCCTGCTCACTCCTTTTGCTTCCTGGAATTGCCTTGCAGATAAATTCCTTGCACCAAGTCCTAGCTTAAATAGGATACAAAGTTTTAGACCCCTTTGATTTCAAATTGTGGTAAAAGTTTCAGCTTTTTAAAGCCTTCAGTCTCCCAAATAGGTAATAATCTGATGGTCCAGAGCATGAATACCTTTGACTGCTCTGTATTTTTAACTCTAGCCAGGTTACATAAGTTTAAGCTATCTTTCCTATTTATAACATTCTATTTAGAACCCCATAGCATTTAAGTTGACAAACTAATGACTAAAAAGATCTCAAGTGAGGACCTTCTGCAATTCAGATATCAGAAAAAATAATTTGTTTATTCTGATTTTCTTACTGATTATAAGAAAATAACTTTAAGTCAATCTACTTGAACATTTTTAAAATGGTTAAAATAGTAAAGAAATTGTGATGGATGTTCTATATTAGTTCTGTTTAGTATCCAGAATACTTTAAAATCATTGTTATCCATGTTGTATCTTAATCTTCAAAAATGAATCCTTCTCAGTAAGGCTGTTTGAGAAGAGTTTATTGCTTATGCAGAATAAATCAAAAAATGATTGTTGGTAGAGACTGAGTTCAGTGTAAACAGTATAAGACAGCACAGAGTTTGCTAAAGACTCATGCATCACGTGGGAAGACAAAATACATTTTGATAATGAACTATTGTTAAAGTTTAATATATACATTTAATAATAATAAAATTAGTAAACATTTTTCAAATCAATCGATTCCCCATAGCCATTTAAGAAAAATTGGGAGAGAAAAAGGAAATAAAACATTAAAAAAACCTTTTAGCATCTAAAGAGTGGTAGTCTCCATCCTGGCTGAAAGAGATGTGCTTTTGTGCTAAGATTATTTTAGGGATATATGTCAGTATTTTGATGTGAGAGTTACACCTGAGGGTACATGTCAGCTTGTGGGACCTTGATTTAACATTCATCTCTGAGCACTGAAAAATATGAGTTATGGTCCAATACAGTTTTCTAGAAATATAGTTAAGACTCACTAGAAATTGTATGAATTGCTGTACTAGAATCCTGGCTGTTTGACATTGTTGCTGCTGATTTACTGGGAAAAAAAATTCAAAAACATACAAAAGGAAATTTCCATGGCCCCTAGGGTTTCCCTGGAAGGGTTCATAATATAATTTTTTGTGGCTTTCTGTGTAGAGATTGGTTCAGAAAAGACAGGCCCAACTAACAATATAATCTAGGAAAAATTTGATCAAAATTTGGAAGTTAGGTTCAATCCCTAGTACTAAAACAAACAAACAAAAAACTTGAAAGTTTTCTAGTTATTTAGGTTGCTAAGGATGCATCTTTGGTATAGGTAGTATTTTTTTTTTTTTCAGTTATGGAGAGCATTCAGAAAAATAAGCTAACTTTCTAAGTAATAAATTTGAATTTTACTAGATAAGGCTGAGGATAA
Source organism: Glaucomys volans (assembly GCA_020662805.1). NCBI lineage: Eukaryota > Metazoa > Chordata > Mammalia > Rodentia > Sciuridae > Glaucomys > Glaucomys volans. Next base: position 55,373 of record JAJEJO010053806.1, read on the forward strand.
AAGGGGCATTTCATTGCTTTTTGGAGAGAGTAACTGGGACTGTTGGAAGAAAATAACATTGAAGGGATTGGATGTTGAGAGTGAGTATAGTCTACCACAGGTTGAAATTAAAGATATTTTCCCCTGAAGAAAATATTTCTTCATGTTACCAATGAGTAAAACACTTTTGTGAAAAAGTTACATCATAAAATTCAACTTAAGGTTGTTTCTATTTCTGGCTCAACCCTAATCAAATAGCCTTATGCAGCTGTATTTTGAAAGATTAAAGAGGAGAATCCAGGAGAGCTAATGGGGGAAGGATTTAGTGAGAATCAGGATCTGGGGCAAGATGTTCCTTTCTATCACTTGATTCAGAGTCCAAGAGAACTGGAGAAATGGACCAGGGTAATGGCCATTTAAAATGGACATTAACATAAAGGCTTATTTCTGAACAATAGATAAAAACAAAGCATGTATTTTTTGTGTCTTTGTTAGTCAGTTAGGGATGAACATCTTGGGCCGCTTGCCTAATATGAACTGAGTTGCATATTCATTGAACTCTATTTTTAACAGCATCCTTATTTTATATTTTAATCTGAGTATCTCTAATATATTTGAGAATATCTACTTCTTGACCCTTTAAGGAAGCTAAACTTTAAGCAACAGATAAAGAAAATTAAATCTCCCAAACTAACATAGTTTACAAATTACATGTATGGTTTATGCATATATTGACATAGATATGGAAAGAGACAGTACAGAGGCAGATACATGTGCATATTTTTTCACTACATTTGAAGAATGCATTTCTTCGCCCACTGATTTTTCTCATCACTTCTGGTATTTTATACCAAAATTGATAAAATAATTATAATTAATAAAGGTTATTTTTTTACTTTTTCCCCTCTTCAGAGGCTTTCCTCTTTTTCATTTTACTCTATAATGATTATTTATTAATTTGTTATTTATGTATTTATTCTTGCTGTGGTAGAGGACAAACCCAGGGCCTTACACATGCTAGACAAAAGCTCTGCTACTGAGCCACTCCCCCAACTCCTTGGACAAAATTTACTGAACAAAAACTACATTAACCATGAAGTTACTTTTCAGAAGTTTGCAAAGCAGAATCCAAATTCCAAATCCCAATACTAAGAAGCAACTGCTGTCCACACGTAGTGGACATAATTTTAGAAATGTGCAGTGGAGTGTAGAGCCAGCTTGTACTGGCTGGTGAGAGCTAACTGTATGCCTCTCTTCCCAGCTCTGTATTCAGGAGCATTACACTGGAGGCTGAACTCAGTCATGATGGGAGTGTTTATACCATGGAACTAGACTACATGGATGGGTTTTAGTGAGTGCAGTTTTTACTGTTGTTTTGGGAGTCAGTTATTAAACACTTAAAAGCACTCACACTCTAACTAGATTACTATGAACAAAATAGAAACCTCTAAACAGAAACAAACATTACCTCATGATGTACATTATATTATTTAAAAAAATGTATTCAATTTAAAATCATCCCTAAATTTTAGAAGAAAAAGTAATTCAAGGGAAACTGAGTCTGGCTGGTAGAAAGAAGCACTGTGATGGACCTGTGCACTCCTTAGCACATGACCTCCTATCCTTTGGGGAGGGGAGGAGAGCTCTTGCTCTGTGTAGCTCTCACCCTTGCAGGAGTCTGCCTTGATGACCAGTTGACTTGGTGTCCCTGGACTGTCAACTCTCTCCTTACCACAGGGAGTACTCAGGGCTCTGCTCACTCAACACTCTCTCAAGGCAGTAAGCTGTACAGGGATCACAAGGCTCCCCTCATCTGTTTCTCATCTCTCAGTAATGACTGCATAGTGCATGATGTCTGGTGTTCTCAAAGCCATTGTTTCAACATATGTAGTCTGTGATTTGGTTGTTTCAGATGAGAGAGTGAATAGAATTCCTGTTACTCCAACTTAAACATAAGATCTAACTTCTTATATACAAATATGTGGTCTTTTTCAAATTGTGTTGATATTGCAGATAGTTGACATTCCTTCTGACAATTCCCTTTAAGAACATCAAAACAATGTCAACAAAACATTGGATGGTGAAATCTTGATAAAATGAAATATTTACCAAGTAAATATTGGTAATTTTAAGACAATTTGTGGGTTTATGATATGCAGACATCCTGATTTTAGAATCAGTTTTGATTAACATCTCTTTTGAACCTAAAGCAGAATATCATGGTGTATCATCTGCTTTTGAATTAGCATCCATAGAGCATGCAGGTTTTTACATACTGTAAGGGAGGTAGTAATGTATGCTCTATTCATAATATACATTCATCATCAAGCACAGTTCGCATTACATAGTTGATACTTATTAAATATTATTGAATTAATGTACAGTTTTGATAACTATATTGTCAAATTTTACATAGTTTTGGGAAGAACACTTAATTATAATTCTTCTTGAGCATCTACTTTTAATATTTTATAAGAAGAGCTACATCAATAACAACTAAGTTTCATTTTATGATTTTAATGAAGTTTACCAACTGGGAAATTTGGGGATAATTAATTAACATTACATTCATACTTGTTAAAGATTTGTATTCACTCCAAAACAGTTTCATGTGTTCAATAAAATTTTTAATATATGAGAAGATATTTTTGTCTTGACTAAATTATACTCTTAAGAGCTTAAACTGTTGTGTAGAAAATTTAGAACATAAAATAATACTTATAGTGGTAATAATAAGTGCTCTGTCAGGCATTATAGAAGATTAGTTGACGATGAATTTCAATTTTCTGGATAATTGAAAATTTCACTAAATTGAATAATACTTATCAAAAGGACTACCTGCTTACCACATAAATTGTCACATCAACAGTCATCTATTTTCTAGATACATATCTCTTCTTACTTAAAATTAGTTATAAAATTTAAATTTTATCTAGAAATTCAGTGTCAACACTTGAATTATCAAGTACTATTTATTTTTGTGGCCAATACATCAATATCTTTAGGAGACTGTGAGAAATTGGTGGTCCCTACATGAAATCTTCCCAGCCTTTGCATCTTTGTAAATAGGTCAGTGTTTTATAATTTCCCCTTTCTTCATTTACTCTCAGGCTTTCACATAGCCCATTCCCAGTCCTATGGTGATTCTGTCTTCATCAGCTTCCATCTCTCTGACTCTAATCTATTGGAGACCAGCTCATACTGTCACCATACATGGAGTATAGTGAGTTTAATAAGTTGCTCCCTGAGTAATGGCTGAAACATGGACGGATAATAAAGCCTTCACTCTAGCCTTCTTCTTCTTTTTTTTTTTTCCCCTTCTTTCTTTTTTTCCTTGGTCCTGGGGATGTCACCCAAGGACACTCTACCACTTAACTATATCCCCAGACATTTTTTATATTTTATTTTGAGACAGTGTCTTGCTAAATTGCTGAGGTTAGCCTCAAATTTGTGATCCTCCTGCCTTAGCTTCAGTTGAGTTGCTGTAATTATAGGTATGTCCACAGCGTCTGGCCACTAGCCGGTTAACTAATGGGAGCCTTTCTACTCTTTTTTTTCCTGCCTCTGGATTCTTCAGTTGAAAGTGATCTTTAAAGGTTTATATTTAAATAGCACTACCTAGAAGATCATCTCATATATAAACTATATTTAAGTACAGGGTGATAAAGCCTTCATTAGAAAAAGATCAAAATACCCTTGAAATATATCTAATGGACATTTAGATTCAGAGGATTGTTCAAAATAAATAATCTCCCCTCCCCCTAACACCCCAACAAGTGGGCAATGTATTTTCAGATTGCTCTTTTTTTAATTGAGGTCACATAATGAATACCAGTACACCTTTTTTTTTTGTCATTTCTTCACATTTTATTTTTATTTTACTATGTACAGCAATGGAGAAGTCAAGCAGCTTCTCTTGAAAGCCATTTCTGATCTTTCAGATGGTGCTGACAAATTCTTCAAGCAATAAATTCTAATAAGTAGACCCTCAAATCTCAGTGACTTAACAAACAGAATTTTATTTCTCATTTGGCTGTGTCCTCTCCCAACCATGACACACTAGATCTGGGCTCCTCCAATCATGTATCTCAGTCATTCAGAGTTGTTTCCAATAGAAAAAAAGAGGGAGAGAGAAAAAACCTTTTGGGAACCCACTTTGGAAGAGACATGTCTTCTTGTCACATTTTTCTTTCCACCAGAATTCATCCTCTTAGTCTATCTAGATTCAAGAGGCTCAGAATTGTATTCTTCCTATCTGCCTAAGAAGAAAACAAAAGCAGTTTTGTTGGGTGCTCTCTATAGTTCAGTGGCCAAGTGTAAGGATCAAGTCAGCAGGCCAAGGCAACTTATAAAAGAAGAGCTAATTTCAACTTCTCATTACTACATTCTAAGATGTTTCTTAATGTATCATTAACTTATAGCTCTCTTCAGAAAAGAAAGCACATCACAAGAAACACATGCATCTTAGATGCTGAGTTCTTATTCCATCATTTCTTGATAAATTGCTCTTTGTAAATATTATTAATGTCTGTTAACATCAGCATAACTGTTAAAAAAAGATTCAACTGCAGGACAGAGAATTGAGTTTACCTTTTTGTTATTTACCTTTTAGGGAACACCAACAGAACCATTCCTTAAAATGAAAACCCCCAGACTTGGCATTTCTTTATCTCACTAAGGTTTATAGGAATCTTTATGTAATTATTCCTGGAGAATAGACATGTGTGGTGTGTATGTAAAAGGCACAAAAGCAGGAGATTCAAGATGACAGGTTAGAGGAAGGCGTCCTTCCACAGCTTGGGGTTCAAACAGCAGGAGTACTGCCTCTCTTATCAAGGTGGGTGAAAGATGGAATTAACTGAAATTCAGCATTGAACAGTCAGAGTCTGTCAGTGACTCAAAAATCTGGGTGCATTGAACAAAGAAAGAGAAAGAGTCCATTGGGGCCAAGCCAGTTGGAACAGTGGCAATGGTGCAGGTTGACTGCAGAGGGGAGGGATAACCCACACAGAGAGGAAACCCAAAGGACAAATTTGGCATGAGAAAAACCAATGGATCAGAAAAGCAGCCTGAACTTAGCTGATCCAGAGGCTGCACAGTGAATGTATTTGAAAAGTGCTCTATTTCTCAAGTAGGAACTGAAATTGGGAGCCATTTGAGGAGACCATCTGCAGCTTGCTTCTGTGTGAGCCTGGAAGATCAAACATTGCCACAGCATGCCAGCAAGCACCTAAGGTGTGGCCTGGGGTGGAGCTAGCCAAGCAAACAGGCACAGAGAAGATTATACCCAGGAGGATTCAAGTCAGACATGTGGAGGGCAGTACAAGTCACTTCCCTTTTGAGTGGTGACTCCTGTGACCAGCTGAGGAACTTTGGGAAACTCAAGAGGTGGGTGTGAATACACTCAGGACTAAGCTTGTGAGGACAGCATTCTTGGCAATAGAGTATTTGAGACCTGTGGAAGGTTGGTTCTTCCCTTCAGTGAGTAGAATTGGGAAGGCTCCTGAGATTCAGACTCCCAGAAGATATTGTGATCTGGGAGGTGTGCTGATCCAGTCTCTACGGAGCAGACATCACCCAACACAAGTCCCTAAGTGTGGGGATCTCTCAGCCACATCCCACGTGGATAAGAAAAGTGTTAACTGCCAGAGGACAATGTTGGTTATAAATCAATCAATTACCCATAAACTTATCTAATCAATAAACACACAAGAGTCAATACATTTTTTGTTGTTTTGTTTTTTATCCTGATATGTTTTTATTTCATTTAATTCAACTTCATTTTTCAAATGTTAATCACAAATCACTAAATTGATTTTACAATGCATTAATAAATCAGGTCCCAGATTGGAAAAACTATGGATTAAAATATATCCACTTTCACTCAGTACTTTGAAATTACTTTTCAGAGTGAATATACTCATTTATGACATTAGGTTCTCATTTCCCTAGGTCCTGACCAGCACCTGATTTTATCTTTTTTGTCTTTTCCCAGGCTGAGTGAAATGTAGTATGCCATTTTTGCTATAATTTTTCTTTCTTTGATTACCAATAAGATGAGTTTATTTTCATATGTTTATTTACTGTTCAAGTTTTTCAGAGACTGACTTTGCCTTTTTCCTTATTGAGTGGCCAGATTTTTTCTTGATGTTTTATTGCTGAGGTTCTTGTTTAATTTAGATCTTAATCCTTTGATTGTTAAAAAGATACTGTGAATCTTCCCCAGTCTGTTAACTATTTATTACCTTTGTGGTGTCATTCGTTGAACAGAAAATCATAGATCATTTTCTTTGTGTTTTGATCTTTTGCATCTTAGTAGGTGTTTTCCTAACCCCATATCACAAAGATTTGCCTTTAAATTTTTATGCATTTTTCCATACAGTAAGTCACTTTCCCCAACATCATTAAAATCATCCCTTTCCCCTTCTGGTTACTGTCACCACCTCTATCACATGCCAAATAACCACATTCTGTTTCTGGGTTCATCTGTTCCATTCCATTAATAGCATACTTCGAAAAAATTACATGAGTTTATAATACGTCCTAATGTGTGGTCATGATATCCTCACCTTTGCTCTTATTTTTCAGAACAGCTGTCTTAGAACTTTATTCTTCCAGGCAAAATTTAGAAGCAGCTTATCCAATTCCTCATCTCCTAGTACTTGGTGAGAATTTCAGGAGTTGACAACATCACAAATGCCATACCCTGCTACTTTGTGGAATTCATTTATTAGTTCTAGAAGTTTTCTAGTGGAGTTTTTTGGGTCCTTTAAATATAGAATCATGTCATCAGCAAATAGTGACAACTTGAGTTCTTCTTTTACTATTTGTGTCCCTTTAATTTCTTTGGTCTGTCTAATTGCTCTGGCTAGTGTTTCAAGGATGATGTTGAATAGAAGAGGTGAAAGAGGGCATCCCTGTCTTGCTCCAGTTTTGAGAGGGAATGTTTTCAGTTTTTCTCCATTTAGAATGATGTTGGCCATGGGCTTAGTATAGATAGCTTTTACAATGTTGAGGTATGTTCCTACTATCCCTATTTTTTTCTAGTGTTTTAAGCATGAAGGGGTGCTGGGAAAACTGGAAATCCATATGTAATAAAATGAAATTAAATCTCTCTCTCTCACCTGCACAAAACTCAACTCAAAATGGATCAAGGACTTAGGAATTAGACCAGAGACCCTGCACCAAATAGAAGACAAAATAGGCCTGAATCTTCATCATTTTGGCTTAAGATCAACCTTCCTTAACAAGACTTCCAAAAGCTCAAGATATCAAAGCAAGAATCAATAAATAGGATGGACTCAAACTAAAAAGCTTTCCTCAGCAAAGGATGCAATCAATAATGTGAAAAGAGAGCCTACAGAGTGAGAGAAAATCTTTTCCACATACACTTCAGATTGAGAACTAATCTCCAAAATTTATAAAGAACTTACAAAATTTTACACCCAAAATACAAAGAACCCAATCAGTAAATGGGACAAGGATCTGGACAGACACTTTACAGAAGAGGATGTACAGGCAATCAATAAATATATGCTGGAAAGCAGTGTGGAGAATCCTCAGAAAACTTGGAATGGACCCACCCTTTGACCCAGTTATCCTACTCCTCAGTTTATATCCGGAGGACTTAAAATTAGATACTACAGTAACACAGCCACATCAATGTTTATAGCAGCTCAATTCACAATAGCTAGATTGTGGAACCAACCTAGATGCCCTTCAACAGATGAATGAATAAAGAAGCTGTGCTATATATACACAATGGAATATTACTCAGCCATAAAGAAGAATAAAATTATGGCATTTGTAGGTAAATGGATGATGTTGGAGACTATTATGCTAAGTGAGATTAGCCAATCCCAAAAATCCAAAGGCCGAATGGTCTCTCTGATAAGTGAATGATGATGCATAATGTGGGGTGGAATATGGCAAGAATGGAGAAAGGATAGAGCATAGAGGGAAGGGAGGGGTGGGGTTGAGGTTGGGGGGGGAAAGAATAATAACAGTATGTGTGACAGACATCATTGCCCTGTGTACATGTATGAATGCACAGATGGTGTGACTCTACTTTGTGTACAACCAGAGAAACAATAGCTGTACTCCATTTGTGTTCAATGAATCAAAATTAAATAAATTAAAAAAAACAACCTGAATACTCGATTGTTTAAATATGTCTTTATTCTGCACATTACTTCATTTTCAAAATTAAAGTTAGGTAATTCACATACTATACAATTCACCTGTTACTATATGCACATTATTTCTTGAACAAAATATATTTAAGCTCCTGCGTCTCAAATTCCAAATATAAAATTAAAATAATTAATACTGAATGAAACCTGCATTGAAGTTGAGTAGACTATAATAGTAACTTAATTGTAGAGACATTTATAATATATTTTTTCAAAACATTCACATTAAAATTAGAGGATTTGAGCAAAAGTGCAAAACTCAGATATTTAGATCAAATATTAAACATATAATAGATAAGATAAAATGCAGTCAATAACAGTCAAATACATGGCATATAATAGAAGTGATATAGGAATTTCAGGGAAGAATATATAGTTCTTTCTATATTTCATGCTAGATTAGTCAATGAAAATGTCCTAGATAAGATAAGATTTATTTGGGGGATTTAAGTCTGTGAGCAGAGAGGGAATGTTCCTGGATAAAGATAAAGGAAAAGTTTGAAACTAAGGGTGAGAGAAGAATGGAGGAACTTTAGATTATGAAGAGGGAAATAAGAGGAAGGAGGGATCCAGGGTGTGAAAAATGGTGGAATGAGACAGACATCATTACCCTGTGTACACGTATGATTACATGAATGGTATGAATGTACATCGTGCACAACCATAGAAATGAAAAGTTGTCCCCCATTTGTGTTCAATGAATCAAAATGAAGTCTGTAACAATAAAAATAAAATAAAATAAAATAAAATTTTTTTAAAAAGAGGCCAACAATAAACAAGGAGTGGAAACCCCAAGATTCCCTCTAGGAACATGGTGTGTGGGAAAGTCAGCTGGAGAACTCTTCAGCTGTGGAACTCCAACGTCCATATTTGTGAGCAAGGTTGTTAGTCAGGAGTTCCAAAAAGCCACAAAATATGTGGCAAAGTTTCCTGAAATATACTTATATGAAAGTAGTTAACTAAGTGTGGTTTTGTTTTAAAAAATCTCGGAAACATTGCGCATTGAAACCTTTTATGGCATTTTAAAGTAATTGATCTCTTTTTCCAAAATCTAGGGGTGTTCATTCTCCTTAGCCATTTGAGTCCTTTGTGGAAAAACCTGAGTATCACAAATTGAAGGAGACAAAGCTGATAAAACCAATTGGCTCAGTCTGGAGGAAACTGAAGTTCAGATGAATGAGTCTGGATTTCATGGTAGGAGTGAATAGTATTTGAAGAATACTAAACAGTGGGAAAATGTGAAAATGAAATATTTTAGGGAATTACTATATCAGCTTAATACACAGGATATATGAATGGAGAGAAGTAGTAGGCTGAAACCACCTTAGAAGGGGTGGTGATCTATTAAGGTATTTACATCATTTAAAGAACCAGTTCTATAATTTGATTTTAAAAAATGATAAGGCCTCTTTTCTTTGACTATTTCTTGAAAATTATAGAGCTCATTTCATGGAGCCCCACAGTTTCTAACTTAAAATTTAAAAATCATTTAGAGTCAAAGAGAAACATGTGAAGGTTTTAGTGTTGCCTTTAAGGAAATAAAAAGAGACATTAAATAAAGTGTAGTGCTATGTCATTTCTAAATTAGACAAGTAGAAAACATTTATATTAATAAATCTGTGTTGGATTGTCATCATCAGAATAATTCCTTTCAGATCTTATTGAAAATCACTCAAGAAATGCATATCATTTTATGGAAGATGCTAAAGCTAACTTAAATAGCAAATTTTGATCTGATCTTCTCTCTTTTAAGGAAAATATCATGCAAAGTTTTGAAACTGTTCTCAAAAAATTTGCAGTTATCTTAAAAGGTGGAAACCTTTATGAGGATTAGCATTCCCAGACGGGTATTTAATGAGTTATTTAGTTGTAGTTCCCCAGCAGAATGAAGAGAGCTGGGAATAGTAAAAACCATGAGAAGGTAAATGACTAGACTTCATGTTTCTTGTCCAGCTGAATCTTAGCCATTCCTTCATAGTCCTCCAGCCATATCTGATTCTTTCCTTTTCTGCAGGTAGGAAACCACTCCTTCTCAGGAAGTAGAAAAGCTGCCATAAAACAAGTGCTCTTTGGGGTGCTCCACCAGCTCCCCTTGATTATAAGTTGCTTGTGGCTTTTATTCATGTTCTTTTGGGTATGAAGCCTTGTTCCTAGCAACTAGGAGGATGTCAACTTCTTAAGGCTGCAAGGATGTCCATATTCTGGCTCTTTTTCAGAAATACTTACCAGACAATGTATGGTGAAAACCCTGGCTGAAATGTGAACTGTTTCCTGTTTCTAAGAGTATCATACTATCTAATTTTAATTCTCCTGTATTCAGTTTTCAGTAGCATCATCCCAGAGTCAAACCTCATGTTCTCCAAAGTTGCACAGCTGGGGATGGACAGAAGTGGACTGGGGGTGCCTAGAACTAGTTATGTTCCATGTTAAGAAGGTCTCAGAACTAAGTTCTCCCTGTATCACTTTTTGTGTGCTTCCCTTAATATTATATTTTTAGAAAACATGGCTGTCATTAACTCCTGGAAATTAGTTCTTCCCTCAGAACGCTTGCTGTTAAAAAAAACCATAAGTCTTGTATTAATATTAAAGAATATTTAAGTTATAGAACATTTAAAATTAAATGAATATTTTCCCAGGGTATTGCTAGATGACACAGTAAATTATGAAACCTGAATTATCTTTCCATAGTCCTAATATTTAAGGATAAAATATTGAAATGCATTTAGCATTAAATAGGTTGAACCACAAAACCATTAGGATTACCTAGTGTACCAGGTATTTAATAAAGTGCTCAGCTTTCTCTTTGTTTATTCTACTCATTATAGTTACATACTAGTGGTAAGGTAGATTGGGGTATAGTCTCATTCTTAAAGTATTTTCTAAGTGAAACAACATTCACATCCAAATAGAATGTGTTACCTCCTTGAATATAATATCATTTTCCTTTTGAGGGCATTTATTTAAAAAATGTAAAGTTCCCTTGGAGGAAATAAACTAAAATATTAGACGTGTATTTCTAGGTATAAAAAAATTGGTTTATTTTTACTTATATTTACTCATATATTCTAGATAAAAATGAGTCACTTTCTCAAAAATCAGAACTTTGACTCATTATTATGCTTTTCTAATAATTTCAAGGATATAGCCATCAAGGAGCTCAATAAAAAAGTTCTGGGACATTGAGGGTAACTTCAGACCTCGAGATGGAAAAAGCCCATCAAATGATCTTTATAGAAATGAAGTTCCTTCTTTCTGTATTAGATGCTCACTTGGGACCCAGAGTAATTTTAGACCTCTAAGGAAGGTTTTGTGGTGTTGGCTAACAGCAAAGAGAGTGTTCATTGTATGATGTAGCTCCATTCTATATCTCAGTGGTGTAGCATTTTCTAGGGCATTGTGTCTCATAAATTCAAGGATGCTGTGTTGATTTATTATCAGCAAAACTTACCCAGAGATATCCTCTCAGAAACATTAAATGGATGTGGCTCATAATTAGCATGTATCATTAGTCTATCTTGAAGTACAGTCTTGTCCACAAGGACATTAATCTGAATCATCAGTCTTATTTTCTGGGTATAGTCTCCCTATCATTGGGAAAGAAATGGATCACTGGCTCCTTTCACACCTTTAATCAGTTCACTGCGTGTACTACTTAATATCACCTCACCACACATTTCCCAAGTTATTATTGTTTGTCTTACTATAATTTAAACAAAGAATAAGGCATTTAATACCTCAATAATGACCAACATTTGACTCACTCAATGGGGAGTACAAATAGAACATGTTCATAGTAGACATATTTCTTTAAAGTTCTTCCGATATTTTTTTCCACCTCAGTTGCTAATTAATTGTATAAAATTACTGGGACCTTTTTTATGCTATTTGATAGAAACATTTACTTGAATGTGCAGTATTTCTGAGGTCAAATTCACTTTGTCCAAATGATCTGGACTATCAGTTTCAGCATTTTAACATGTTTTCTATTAACGGGAAGCTTCAACTTGACTTCTCAAAGCATTTCCTAATCCTGAGGAGCATCATTCAATGCATTTCTTCTTACCTTCAGATTACAGATTAATGGGAACCCAGTCATTTTGTCCAGAGAAAAATTCAAAAGTTTCTTCCAATATTGGGCATTAATCAGAACCAGATCTGAGATAGATATACAACAGTGTTCTAGATCCATCATATAAGTGGAACCATTCAGTACTTTTCCTTCTGTGACTTGACTTATTGTACTTGGCATAATGTCCTCCAAATCTACCCATGTTGTTTCAAACAGAAGAATTTTCATGGCCATTTTTAAGTGACTCCTTTCCTGTTGACCTTGGGGTGCAGTTTCCCATTAGCCCATCAGGTAATGACCTGAATACCTGCCTGCTCACTGCACAAACCAGATAATGAATTTGAGAAATCTGGCCAAAGCATCTGCCTTTTTCCAAATCTCTTCTTTACCAACAATTGGATATTTCTAGAGGTTATGTACATGACACAATTTAAATCTCCCTCCACATTCCCACAGGAATTAAAAAAAGAAAAGAAATGAAGCGCATTCCCCTGACTGTGTAGCAAGATCACTGGCTACACCTGAAAGATCTTTAATTAGCCCTCAGCTCTGTCCACTGTGTAGATTTGCCCTTGTCTTCTTCCATTAAGCATTTCCCAAATGCAGGTTTATCACTGCCTATTTACAAACAGAAGATGACATAATTCAGAAATTCTTATCAGGGAGTCAGACAGTTTCCTTTGCTTCCATGGAAGCAATTTGAAACAGAGCATGCAATGGCATGGTTGGGGAGGTCCCCTGAATGCTTTATTTTCAGTCCTACATGCCATGAAGCATCCTGCTCTTGTATGCAGTGATTCTCTTCTCTAATCCTTTCCTCTTCATAAGTATGGTCTTTAGTATCCCACTTCCCAATTCATGAGTGAACTTTTGTTGTACAGTTTGATCTCATTATGAGTGCCTCTGACTTCATGCAAGACAAAGTTAGATTCCAGGTTTCAGAGTTAGATGATGACATTCTTTGTTTGGGGGATGTAATGACCAATATTCAGTAACAAGCTATCAAACAACTTTCAAATGGCTTACTGGGAACAGCTATCTGGGCAGATTTTGTGCTCCAAGCATATGAGGCCTTCACTGAACTATTCCATTTCTGCCAATAACTCCAGTCTGTGAATTTCTGGTCTCAGATAGATCTAATATGAACCAGGCAGTCAAATGATAAAGCCCTAGCAGACGTTCCTGCTTCACCACCCTTTCAAAATGCTTTAGCAATTGGTTCTACTCAAGACTTCTACTCAAATTCAATTATCTTCCTAGTGATTTTGTGAATAGAGGCCAATGTGATTCTTAGATTAAAAGCAAAACAAAGTTCCGCCAAAGCCAAAGCAGACCCTATTTGTCTCTAAGTCTCTTGCCCATTAGCCAACTCTATAAGAAACACATTTTTTGTTCATTCATTTGTTCCACAATGATTTTAGTTACTTGAGTCCATGTAATTCCTGGGTCTTTAAATTTTAGTTGCGTTTACTGACCTGCCTCTACTATCATGTGCGTCACTAGAGTCCTTAATGCCCCTTGACTTCTTACTCAGAGGAGAAATTATCCTAATAGTATCAATGAAGTTTACTAACTTGCTTTGAAAGTTTATCAAATCAAAGCCTTATTTTATGAAATTATGGCAATTATGTCAGCTAATTCAAATGTATTTTGGCAATACAATAAATTTATATGAGTTCTATTCTTTGAGAATGCAAATTATGCCTGCTTGTTCCTGGAAACCATGATGACAAAGAAACCATCAGCCAAGTTTACAATGACAGAGGAGTCCCACTTGGACTTTTGTGCTTCTGATATGATTTTTACCACAGTTAAAGCAGTTGGAAGAACCGCCTTGTTGCCTGCTTGATAGCCTACAGTTGACTTCATGTACCGAACAGACAGGTCTGCAAAAAGGGGAGCTAATGGGATCCAATAATCACACCCAACCACTCTCTCAATCAGAGTGGTAATGTTTTGTATATTCCTGAAAGTCTATTGCTCTCAATGTATTATGTAAAAGAATGTAGGAAATTATAAAAGTTCCTTTTAACATGGCTAATTAAAATTCCAGAAAAGAGGACTTAGACAAAATATTTCTGTTTCCTCTGCCTGGAAAAAAACAAAACAAAAAAAAAAAAAGATACAGGCAACATTCCCCATCCAACTCAGTTACACATTTAGCTAAAGGCCATTAACCAGTGAAGAGTGTCTCCAGTCCTACTTTCTGCCTTTAATCTCAACCTGACCTTATTCCCTCTATGATATCTCCAATCTTTCTAGTTTCATCTTTAGGACTTTCAGAGCACCATCTCTATTCAATAAGTGCTATGAAACATTGAACACCTTTATCTAGTAAACCTAAGGAGCATTGCTTACCAGTCTTAGGCTTTTTCACCAAAATCATTACAAGATGCCTGATTCCTCACTGGGAGCTGAGCAAGCATATCTCAGCATGTCAATCTTTTTCAGATTCAATGTCTTTATCCATTGAAATAAGTTCAAGTTGATGCTCAGGGACTTTCCATATTGAATCATGACTCTAATTATTTGACTTGATTTCTTCCAGATAGGGCTGAACTTGCAATGATGATTTAAGAGGTGGGAGGGAAGGCTGAAACATCTCCTCACCCTCCAAATGTTGGTACCATCATACTAACCTCCTAGTAGACACTGTACAGAGGGACTGGGGGTGTAGATCAGTGGTAAGTGATACAACACTTGCCTAGCAAGTATAAGGTCCTGTGTTCAGTCCCCAACACCAAAACAAGCACACGCACACACAAAAGCTGTCCATTAATTTTTTACAGTGCTTTTTATAAACCACTTAAACAGTTCTGTTCAGTGGAATGAGTTATTATTTCCTCTCCATCTTTTCATTTCTTTACTTATGCCCTTTTCTTTTTTTATGCATAGGTCTTTTATCATTATGCAATCTTCTGTGCTTTAACTGAGTCAACAAGTCCATCACTGTCTCTTTAATATTCTTGTGGCTTCCTAAAAGCAAATTACAAAAGGGGAACCTTCGAGATTATTACAGCATTTTTCATTGTCCTTGTCAGAAAGAGCAAATTGAGTGTGTGTCTCTGGTCAACAAATAGCCACCTTGTGGTCACTTGTACTTAAAGCATGCCCGCAGTGTCCAATGTTATATTTGTGGGTGAGGTGGTAGCACAATTATCCCTCTTAGGATAGGTTTTCTGTGCTTCTACTTTCACCAATTGTGGCAGATTGATCGTGATACAAAGGACATGTACTTGCTCCCAGAAAATTGCAATAATTAAAGATTGACCCTCAATTTACATGCTTCTAAAATTCACAAGGTATCCAGTTTAAGAACCCTGCAGATAATGATTCACCATGCTAGTGCTGACACTGTTTTGTAAAATGTTTGAAAAATTTTACAGAATATCCTTGGGATTCAGTAGTCAAAATGCTCCCGCTATTTGTGTAGGGTTTTGAGTGGACAGTGGCCCAGCTACAATATTTTGTGAGGGAGTAGGCCATCACTCCACATGATCAGAGAAGCATAAGCAGGTCTTCCATGACAGGAAGGAAACAGTCTCCTGCATTCCTTTGTAGGTTTCACTTCACTAGAGCCACTTGCTCTAGCAGGTATAGAAATATTTCTTTTTCCCTCTTCTAGATGCCCCTTGTTGATCCATTTAGCCTTTCCCCTCAGTTGTCTTCTTTCTCCAAATGCCATTGTCTCAAAGCTTTACCATGTCCTCCCAACAATGGTCAGGCAGTCATCCTGTAATTAAATCCTCCTTGTATTTTTTTCCAATCTACTTTTTCTTATATAAAAAAATCATTTTATCCATTATGATTGACTGTAGGACTAAAGCATAGTTCTGCTCACATTGCCAGTCTCTGCTCATACGGATGATCAGATTGTCAAAGAAATATGATTCAAAAGCCTTGTTCATTATGAAAATTTACCAGAAGTTTCAAGGCCACAGGCAATCAAGAGGCTCAGGCAAACCAGAGCATGGTCTGGAATATCAAGACCAGTTCCCTGACACTTTCTATCCATGTTTGAGATGTTTCTGGTTCAAATAGCAGATGAGGTCTCCAGGTGTATTTCTGCATGATTCCTTCACACAATTGGAGGAATAAATTATAAAGTGTCTTTGCTCCTCAGTTTAAGGGACTTTTTCCAGGGAACCCAGCATCATAAATCTTTAGTTTGTAATTTCTTTTCTTTTCTTTTTTTTTTTGCGGTGCTGGGGATTGAACCCAGGGCCTTGTGCTTGTGAGGCACACACTCTACCAACTGAGCTATATCCCCAGCCCCTGTAATTTATTTTCTATAGGCAACTCCTAACTCAGGATATCCTGTAATGAATGACCAAAATTAGTCTCATAAAGAAATAATTGAACTGAATCCTGACACTTCCATGCTTATGCTCCTGTTTTAAGGGCACTGATGATCACACAGAGCCCATCCACATAATCCAGGATACGATCCATATTTTAGGATCAGCTGATTAACAATATTAATATCTTTCTGCTATGTAATGTAACCTGTTCAGACATTTTAGATATCAGGACACAGACCTTTAGGAGATCATAGGTAGTGAGAGGTTTAAGTTTCATAATTAGGGTCAATTAGCATTTTTCATATCTGAGGTACAAATTGAGATAGGTTAGCTTTGTAGGATTTTCCTAACCTGACAGTCGTCTGATTATTTTCCTGGCATTAGAATAGACTGCTTGACAAGGATATTGCAGAAGTGGTGTTGTGGTGTTATGAGGGGTATGCATATCTTATCTATTTGTAGCAAATTTGGAATGTTAATTTTAATCATTTAACTAAGGTAGTATTTGGCCAGTTTCTCCACTACACATTTATAATTTTTGTTTTGTGATTAATAAGTATGATGCAGGGAGAGAATTTCAGAGTGTGCAACTCTCCTGCATCTTATCAAAGTTTTGCCCACTACTTCTAGCTGTCATCGATGATTCTTTCCTGGAATTATTATTACTGTGGTGAAGGTCATCTGATGACTTTCCAATCCCATCGCTCATTCTGCATTTATTACTTAGAATTAGTTCTACTTTTATTAATTGGAATGCTGTTTCTAGAATAAGTCACCATTTCATATTATTCATTTATTTATATCCATATGGATTTATGGACTCCTATTTCATTCAATGGGTCATCCTTTATTATCACTACTTATTTTTAATGCTGAAAATGTTCCAGAGCCTAAATCCATGAATACCTTTCTCTTCTGATACACTGCCATCATTCTGTTAGCATCACCTTCCATTCTGCCACGGTGTTATATATCAGACCTATTTTGTAATTTCTCACCACCAATGCTGACATTGGCCATTGTTTTTGTAGTTCATTTTTGTAGATAATAGTATTGAGAAATCAAGTCCTGGATTTGATGTGTTGTTTTGTTCCTGAGGGATGGGAAATGTGGGAAGAACCACTGAGGCATATGCATCCTTGCAACTGCAGAGTGGGTAAAATCCTGTGGAACACCCAGGATCATCATGCTTGGGCAGCACACCCCTAAGTGACACCCCCCGCACCCCCGTCTTCCACATTGTGCAGTTTCTGGCTGTACTGGCCTCATAGACTCACATTTCACACTTATTCCCTCCCCTCCTACATAAAAGATGTGTGTTCCCTCATTAAAGCTGAGACTGTGTCACAGAACCTGTCTCCCAGAGTTGATTCTTGTGCTCCATCGCCTTGCCCCCTCTGAGGGAAAACCCTGCGCTCCGCAACACTGAGGATTCATTGTACCTAGGCCTTTTCAATGTGAAGAATGTACGTGTGTGTGTGTGTGTGTGTACACACGTGTGTATTCATGTGTGCATTCATTAACTTAAATTTCAGACCAATACCACTAGGTTCGCTCTAACCTTCTCTTTTTCCACATTTTCATCTCACTTTTCTTGTTGATGAGAAACCTGTATTCCACTACAGGAATATAGTATACCTATATATTAAGCAAATATATAGGTATACTAAGCAACATACCTATATATTTGCTTAATCCTAGGATATACATTGTATAACTAAAGAAATTCTAACCATGCCAATAGAAACAAGAGCAAGAACAACCACCCACTTATAAGGTCCAATATTGGCCTCTTACAGTTTTTTTTCTATTATTAGAGTAAAGGTGTGCTTTTAAAGTAATACATTCAAGAGGCATTTAAGTTTTAGTTCTTTGTTAGCTTTCAGTTCATTTATGATATCCATTTAAAATGGAGTTAGGTTGCTTCATATCTGTTTTGTTCAATTTTGAGTTATTTATTTATTTATTTATTTATTTATTTATTTATTTATTCTTTTATTTACTTATTGATTCATAGAACACAAATGGAGTATAGCTATTGTTTCACTCTTTGTACACAAGGTAGAGTCACACCATCTGT
>JAJEJO010053807.1:0-47471 GCA_020662805.1 Glaucomys volans
AAAAAAAATGAGTGTAAGACACAATCTTGACCTTGAGATGACAAGTTTCACTTAACAAAAACAACTGTATGGAAGACAAATAGACACAATGAAGTGCCACATCATGTGCCTCACTCTAAGGGCTGAAACAAAGGTAGGTTAAAAGGGGAAGTGAAGTCACTGTGGAAAAGAAGGCAAGCCTCCAGCTACATGATAACACTGGGTGGATTTTGCTGGGAAAAAGAGACAAAACTTCTCTCCTACACTAGGTTAATGACACTACCACCAACCAGGTGCCAAATCAGACCCTGGGAGTTAGCCTAAACCCTCTCCATTCTTGCCCCACCTGGCCCATCCTGTCCACTTCCTGAGGCTGCATGCAAGGGGTCTCTGCTCTCTGCCCTCACTTGCCACCGTACAGCTCAGGCCTCACTGAAACTCCCCAGGATTTTTTTAACACTCACCTCTTAACCAGCAATCTACTCCCAGCTTCTGTCCTTCCCCCTGGTTCACACTCTATGCTAGCACCAGAGTGAAGTACCCAAAGCACAAGACTGATTGTGTCCTTTCTTGTTCTTGGATCTTGTGACATTCTAGCTCCTTCACAAGGGCCTTCACACCTGGTCCCTTTAGTTTTCTCTCCTGCCTCTCTCTCCCACATACCAACCTTCCAGTTCAACATTCATTTCTGTGCTTTTGTTTTCTCCTAAAAGGTCCTTCCCCTGTTCTTAGACTGCCACTTGCTTGTCCTTCCATACTCTGTCCAAATAACCCCTTTTCTCTGTACCCTTAGATTCTTGACCATCTGAGACACACCCCCTTGGTGACCTGAGGTGCTGGGTGTACTCACCACACTGCATGTTTACAAAACTCGCCTCACCATTAGCCTTCCAGCTCCCTAAGGGCAAGTACTGTGTTACCTCACCATGCAATCCCCAATCCCCAGTATAACAACACAATCCCATGTACACAGTTGTTGAATAAATGATCAGAAGGAGGAAAAGTCATCTGTTTTTGTGCTACAACTGCCACACATTTTTCTTTTTTGCCAAAAAATACTGTATTCAAATAACAAAAAATATTGTATTCAAATAGAGAATCGAAAAAGGAAAAAAAGTATCTAGGAGATAAAAACAAATAAAAGAGACAATAGCAGAATTCCTATTCCTTCATCCTTCCAGTGGAAGAACGGTGTTGTAGCAGGGTTAGATGGAAGTTAGCATACCCTAGTCTGCCTCCAATCCACTGCGGTGTCCCCTAAGAGGGCTCCTCAGCACCCCATCCAGAAACTTCTCTGCTAGATGAAAGGGAAGTCCTCAAGTGATGGGATAATGACAGCAACAGCTCGTAGTTAATGAGCACCCACTATGTGCTGGGAAACACTAGAACTTTCCACAAGCATCTAATTTAATCCTCATAATTCTATACAAAGCTTCTCCTCTGAAGCTTAGAGAGTGACTCAAAATACTAAAGTAATCGTAATAGTCACCATGGGATTCACACTAATTTTTTTTTTTTTTTTTTGTACCAGGGACTGAACCAAAGTGCTTAACCACTGAGCCACATCCCCAGGCCTTATGTTTCATTTAGAGACAGAGTCTCGCCAGGTTGCTGAGTCTGGCTTTGAACTCTCGATCCTCCTGCCTCAGCAGGAGTATGCCTTACAGGTGTATGCCTACACATCGAGCTGGAAATTTTGTTTGTTTGTCTGAGCCACCAGGAGCAATGGCTCACACCTGTAATGCCTGTAATCCCAGCGGTTTAGGAGGCTGAGGTAGGAGGATCATGAATTCAAAACCAGTCTCAGCAACCTAGAGAGACCCTGTCTCTAAATAAAACATAAAAAGGGCTGGGGATGTGACTCAGTGATTAAGCACAAATGGGTTCAATCCCCTGTATCAAAAAAAAAGTCTCACCCAGGTGTGGGGGGCGGGAATAGCAAAGCACAGAACTAGAGCATTCTCAAAAATGCTTCCATCACTTTGACTCCTCTTACCCTTCCTCTCCTCTTCAATAGCCCTTCAACAGTTCCAACCCTTCTCATTCAGCCCAGGTTTTTTGACCTCCTCAAATCAATAACCCCTCATTTATACCACCCTCTCTTTGCTATCTGGCTTCAACCCTCTTTCTCTATGGTGGATCTAACTATGGGCTCCCTTTCGACCCTCTAGCAAGGATAATTTCCTCACCTCCTTGTCCTGCAGCAACAAGCTGCTCTCAACCTTCCCTAATAATTAAGATGTTAAATGTCACCCAGGAAAACCAAACAACTACGAAGGAAAACACAACAGATACCAAGTTTTCAGTTTCAGCTGGAACCTCAGCACTCAGCACTAGCATCCAATGACCTCCTTATTTGCCAAATCTCTGTTTTTAGTCCTCATCTTCCCACCCCATCTGGCATTGCTCACCAATACCTTCTCCAAAAGGAATTTTTCAGAAGTTGCAAACTGGCAGCCTGGGGATCCTGACACAGAGACGTGTTCTGTTTGGCATTCAAAGAGTTGGGCTTTTCCTTAGTGGCCAATATTTAAAACTCAGTAAGTCCCTAGCTTCCTCTTGAAAACTTGGAAGATGTGTCAATATGGGCCCCCCCTTTAACTAACCCACGTTGCCGACCTAAGCTTTGAAGTTGTCCCCAACGTCCCCGTATCCCTGCTTATTCCCTTCGTTTCTACAAGTTTGCTCCACAATTTCCATACCCTCTGATCCCTCCTTCCTTGTTATCTGTGGATTTCAACTCTTCCTCCACCAACCTGTTAACTCCTGGAGTTGCCGAGGTTGCCACCTTAGAGGCTGTCGGTTATCACTATGTAGTCCCTACACGCTGAAGTCTCCACTCTGAATAAAAAATTGGCAATCCTTTATCTGTCTCCAAGAATGTGTTAAATGTTTTTGGATCGAAAATCAAAAGGTCTGGGAACTCCATGTTTCCCAACTCTCTCGGGGTCTTCCCAAGCTCCTCCTGCATCCGTCACCCCAGCCTCCAGGTAGCCCCTAGGTCCTGGGCACCAGGCAAACCTTCAGTGCGGTCAGGGTCTCCTGGCTGGAGGCCCGCCGCCAGCGGCCGCAGACCCATTCGCGCTCCCCAGCGACCCTACAGGTTTTCCACCGATTAGGGACACCCATACCCGGGGACACCCGGAGGGGCAGGTGGTCAGGGAGGCTCGGGTCACACTAGCGGACGCGGGGCAACTAACCTGGGGCAGGGCGGGGCGAGGCGAGGCAGCTCACCTGGGCCGGGGCGGGGCTGCGGGTGGGGCGGGACTGCAGGTGGAGCGTGACTGCACCTAAGCAGCTCCAACCCGAGGTGGACGCGGCCTCGCTTCGCAGCTGCTGCTGACTCCGAGCCCGCTATCGCCAGAGCGCCCGGAGTCCCGCCCCCTGCCCGCGAGCACTTCCGGGACCGCTCTAGTCAGCGCGGAGGTCCCGGCATCTCGGTGGTCCTGCAGTACGCACAAGCCACCCGGACCCAGAGGCACAGGGCCAGCCAGGAGAGTCTTTCCAGAGCCGTGCGGTGACTCCGGCCTTCGCAAATGGGCATCTGGCCGTGGGGAAAGAGTACCAGGAGGAAACAGTCCAGGAAAGATGGCAGATCTAGAGCCGCAAGCACTGTTCGACTTGCCCTGGGGCTGTGCGCAGCAGAGGCCACCAGAGTGCCTGGATCTTCAGGATAAGGAGAGGGAGTTCTCAGAGTTGTTGACTCGCACTGATCCAGGGGTCCTGTTTGCATTCACCCCTCCTTCAAAGTTAGATCTGGGCCTGCCGGCTCTCCCCTCCCCAACAGAGACAAAGAGGAACTTTGTGCATCTGGGTGCTGACCTCCAGACATGAGGTGACTCTTGGGGCACCAGAAGGAAAGAATAATGTGTTTGGGCTTTTTAAATTTTGTTTTGCGGTGCTGGAGATCATACCCATAGCCTTGTGTAAACTAGGCAAGCACTTACCACTTATTTACACCCCCCATTCCATGGAATGTCTGTTTGTTTTCCCATATTTGGGACGGAACCCAGGGCCTCTGAGCTACAGCACTGAGCTACATCTTCAGCCCTTTTTATTTTAGTTTGAGACAGAGTCTCAATAAGTTGCTCAGGCTAGTCTTGAACTCCCAGTCCTCCTGCCTCAGACTCCCAGGTAGCTGGGATTACAGATACGAGGCAACATGCCCAGGAAGGCTGAGTTTTTGAATGTGCAAATGCCCCTGACCCAGCTCTGCTTCTGATAGCAAGACTTGCCTCTCTACCCAGTTGTTACATCCCTTGCTATTGCAGTTCAGGTGAATCTGCTCAGACTGGGAAAGCCTCCTCAGGAGAACACACTGTTCCCAAGAGAAGGGATACTGCTCCTGCCTTCTGCCTGCCTTCAGCACTTCTCTAGCACTTAAGCTCTAGTCCTCAGAAGCCTCAGAGTTCCCCCCATGTCCCACACCACTCACACACACCTTGATCCATCAAGGATCAGTGGGGCCTTCTGCAAAGACCACGTAGGGAGGCAGGGTCTGCCCCTCACCAAACCAGCAAACAAGACTCCATGGGGACCAGCTACCCCAGATTCATGAGCGTTAGACCACAATCAGCCAGCCATGCAGAGCTGGGGGTGGCAGGGTCTGGTTCCTTTTTCTGTCTCTCTCTAGCACCCCAGGTCTCCAGAGAGCCAGGCCTCCAGGTTGAGCCTCTGGGGGCCAGGGGCAAGGCCAGCCACTCCCCAAGGGTATCAGGTGCTTCCTTTTCAGTAACCATCCCCAGAACACTCCTCGACCCCGACACACACACACACACACACACACACACACACACAGAGTCCTAGATCAATCACAAACACTTTTTCGGCCAGGATCTCATGGCTGCTG
Organism: Glaucomys volans; assembly: GCA_020662805.1. NCBI lineage: Eukaryota > Metazoa > Chordata > Mammalia > Rodentia > Sciuridae > Glaucomys > Glaucomys volans. Next base: position 4,829 of record JAJEJO010053807.1, read on the forward strand.
TTAACATGTTGAATGTTATTAACCCATTTTGCAGAGGAAAGAAAGCAAGGCTCAGAGAAAGAGAGGTTCCAAAGGTCAGGGACAGATGTGGGAGGCAGACAGGAGAAATTTGTCCCATACCCAGCCCCTAAGGATCAAAGCTGTAGCCAACAGAGCAGTAATAATCCGCGTCATCCTCAGGCTGCACAGGGCTGATGGTTAGGATACAGGCATTGTGGGCTGTGTCTTTGGCAGCTGAGAATCGATCAGGAATACCAGCAGGCCGGTGGTGGTCCTCCTCTGAGCGGTAGTAGAGAAGGTAACGTGGGGCACTGCCTGCCCGCTGCTGGTACCAGGATACACCGTAGTCCCCAATGGTGGTATGTCGGGGGCTGAGAGTGCAGGAGAGCTGAGCCACTTGGCCTGGGAAGACCAGCAGTGCATCTGGCTGGGCCAAGACTGGCTGGGAAACTAAGAAATACAGACCCATTCAGGCCCAGTTTGGGCCCCTTCCCTCCTGCCCCTGCCTATAAAGGCTTGGTCAGACCTTTAAGAGATGCCTATTCCCAAAGGGTTCATAGCCTAGTGCAGTGGGATTAGTACTGAATCCGGTGCAGGAGACCTGGTTCCATGTGTCTTAGGGTACCCTCTTTAGACCTCCATTTCTCTCTGTGAGTAAGGGCTTTGGAACCAGTGACCCCCAAGTCATTGTTACTGCCATGTCCCAAAAAATCCATGTTTAGTTGAAAGCCTAACATTCAAAGTATTGGACCAGTGCCCTCTGGGTATTTCTGATGCCCAGCTCTCTCTTTGAAGATTCTTCCCTGTCTGTCTCACAAGCTGTGATTATAGGTTAACACCCCAGGAAACTCCTAGGCTGCACCACCTATCAGCTCAGCCTCAGTCCACTGGTGTCTCAGGACATTTTCAGTGTTAGGTTGCCTCTGAGGTCCTGTGGGATAGTGACTAGTCCATTGCCAACCTTCCCTGTGTAAAACTAAGGTGATTAGCTCTAGTCTCCTAAGAGCCCAAAGGGTTAAGTCCTAAGGGATCCAGGCAACCTGATTATTCACAAATGGGGAGGCCAAGGCCCACAGGGAAGTGATTTATCCCAGGTCAGGAGCAAAACTACCTGGAGCCAGGTCTCCTCTCCATCTGAATGCCTCTCCCAGGACCCTCACTATAATCCCTATAGATTTGCTTCATTGCAGGGGACTTCTAGGGCCAGTGCCTCCCCCAACCCATCCTCAGATAAGCCAGGCCAAGGGGGGACTCACCTGCTAGGAAGATACCCGTCAGAAGGAGGACGAGGCACCTGGGGCAGGCCATGGCCAAAGACAGTAAGGCCAGCAGTATTTCTACTGAGTTATGCTCCAGGTGCTTAGGGGCACAGGGCTAAGCAACTGCTGGACCACAACAGGGCATGCAAATCAGTCCATTGTCTGAGAAGGAAGGGGTAGAGCTGGGGCCAATGGCCAGACCCTATCTTCCCAAATGTCAGGGCCCTGACACTAAAGGCCTTGGGAGATCAGAAGCTTAGAAATCCTCAAGTGCAGTGATAGCAGGAGATTGGAATCTGCCTTTTTGCAGCACTGGTGATCCAAATCAGGACCTCCAGCATGCTAGGCAAGTGCTGTGCCACTGAGCCACATTCCCAGCCTCAGAATCTGTTTCTTCATTGAGATACAACTGGTATACGGGAAAGTGCACAAATCTTAATCATATAGTTCAATGATTTATATATATATGTATATATATACATATATATAAAATATTTTATGTGTGTATATTCATGTGATACATAGCACACACATAATACAAATATCCCTGTAATCTTCATTGGGATCAAGATTTAGAGCATTTCCGTGTCCCCAGAAGGCCCCTCAGCACCTTTCCAGTCAATAACAGCCTCCACCCCTTCTATAGTTTAGATCTAGAATGGGGGCTGGAGTTGTGGCTCAGTGGTACAGTGCTTGCCTAGCATGTGTGAAGCACTGGGTTGGATTCTCAGCACCACATATAAATAAATGAATAAAATAAAGGTCTATTCCAAGTTTTTTGAGGAATCTCCATACTGCTTTCCAGAGGGGAGGGGTGATGGTGGGGAGACAAGAGAAGAATGGAGGAACTTTGGATGGTGTAGAGGAAAATGGGACGGGAGGGGGTGGGGGAAGGAAAGATAGTAGACTGAGACAGACAGTGTTACCCTGTGTATATGTAAGATTACATGAATCCTGTGAATCTACATTGTGTACAACCACAGCAATGAAAAGTTGTACCCACCCAAAAAAAGAAAGAAAAATAAAATAAAATAAAATAAAATAAAATAAAAATAGAGGTCTATCAATATCTAAAAAAAATATTAAAAATAGAATAGATCTAGAATGTCTCCCAAAGGCCCATGTGTTGAAACCTTGGTCTGGGGCTTAGCTCTATAGGAAGACCCCAGTGGAAGACTGTCAGATCAAGGGGGTGTGACCTTAAAGGGGCTAATGGGACCCTCACTCCTTTCTCCTCCTCTTTTTCATTCCCTGGTCTGCCTTGAGTTGAGTAGCTTCACCTTATCTCATACTCCCCACCATCATGTGCTGCCTCACCACAGGCCAAAAAGCAACAGAGTCAACTAATTATGGACGGAAACCTCCAAAACTATGAGCCAAAATAACCCTTTTCTATATATAAGTTGGTTATCTCGGATATTTTCTATAGTGACAGAAAGCTGACTAACATAATTCCCAAGGAAGCCATCATTCTGAGTTCTATCACTTTAGATTAATTTTGCCTGCTTTAGAACTTCTACTGTAAATGAACTTATAGTGGGTTGTGTGTGTGTGAACCTTCTTCTATTGTCCAACATTCTGAGTGTCCTATGTGTGCAGCAATACATAATTCATTCTCATACCTGTATATAATCCATTGTGTGAAGATACCAGAACTAATTTATCCATTCTCCTATTATTAGATATCTGGAAGCCAAAACTGTAAAACACACTGTAAAACTGCTGTGAACCTGCCTGTCAATGTCTTTTGGTGCACCTGGGTTGCCATTTTTACTGGAGAGATACCCAGAGTGAAATTTCCAGGTGGAGCAGAAAGCACATTTAGTTTTATTAAACACTGCCAAGGTTCCCAAAGTGGTTGTAGCAACCTGCACTCCCACCTGCAGGATGAGTTCTAGTGACTTCACATCCTCACCAGCCTTGACATTGTCAATCCCTTTCATATGCCAGATGAAGGAAAGCTGAAGTGGTTTTCACCATGGGTTTGAATCCAAGCTCCTGATCTTAATTGCATGATTCCCTTCCTGTGCCTCAGTTTCACCATTTGAAATAAACATAAGCACATTGAAAGCTGGGACGCAATGAAGATGCAAAGATAGAACATATTGTCTCAGTGCTGAGCACACTGCATTTATTGCTATATTTTGGATGTAGAATGTCACCAAAAGACCCATGCATTAAAGGTTTTGTCTTCAGGTGAGTACTACTGGAAGGTAGTAGAACCTTTAAGAGGGAGCCTAGTGGGAAGTCAATGGGGGCATACCCTCAGAGAATAGTGGGAATCCATTCCATTCCTAACTCTCACTTTGCTTCCCAATCACCACAAGATGAGCAGCTTCTTCCACCATACTCTTCCACCATGATCTGTTGCATCACCACAGTCCTAAAATAAATGGGGCCAACTGATCATGGATGGAAACTGGCACTCTGACTTTCAGGGGTCTGGTGGAGGTTAATGGAGAGAGGTGAGAGAAGAAGCGGAAAAGCAGAGAGGAGGCAGTAGGCAAGAAGAGAAAGAATGATAAAGAGAAACAAAAAAGTTAAAGGAAGGATGAGAACAGATGTAGAGGAAGAGCAACAGGTTAAGTGTGAGACCATAAAAACAGATAGGGGAAACAGAAGGGAAAGGAGGAGAGACAGATAGATATAAGGGACAGGGAATGATGGCAACAGCTAGTGAGAAGACTGGGACGGATGTGGCTCAGTGCTAAAACACTTGCTTAGCATGTGTGAGGCCCTGGGTTTGAGCTCCAGCACTGCAAATAAATAGAGCTGATAAGAGGGACTAACTAGTAGTGAGAACTAAAAAAGCACTTATGACCTGTTATGGATCCAGGAGGCCCAGAAAAAAAAAAAATACAGAAAGCAGGAAAATGCAAAACAGTGAGGACAGGCTGAAAACATGTCGGCAGTTTCTTGTCAAGTTAAACATACATTCACTAGGTGACCCAGCAATCCCTCTTGTGGTATTTAATAGAGAAATGAAAACTTTTGTCCACACAAGAACCTATAGGAAAATGTCTATATTGACCATATTCATATCTTGCAAAACTGGAAACAACTCAAAATGACAGCAGATGAATGACCAACAAATTATGATACATCCAGAAGATGGGACACTCCTCAGCAAAAATAATAATACACATAACCATCTTGATAAATCTCAAATGCATGATGCTGAATAAAAGAAACCAAGACAGAACAGGCTACAGGCTGGTGATTCCATTTATAAGGCATTCTGGAAAAGACAAGAACAGAGAAACAGAGCAGGGACTATGTCAACCTACATAACAATTAGATATTCTCTAAAGATTAAGTTTATTTCTGAGCACAGCGGTGCACACGTGTAATCCCAGGGACTCAGAAGGCTGAAGCGGGAGGATCATAAGTTGAAAGCCAGCCTCAGCAACTTAGCAAAACCCTGTCTCAGAATAAAAAAATAAAAAGGCTGGGGATGTGGCTCAATTGTTAAGCACACCTGATATCAATCCCTGGTACAAAAAGAAAAGATTAAGTTTATCTAGGAACAGAGTAACATTGCAATAGAAATAAATGAGCCATAGTTAACTATGAGCATTTTCAAGGAGATTGAGGCAAGGAGAAGTTTTTAAAGGTGAAATGGATTACACAAAATAATTTGAAATAATAATCCTTGGCTAGAAGTATAAATAACAAGGGTGGCATCAGCCCAAGGTTAAACACACAGTTGCTGGGCAGATGTCCTTGCAGAATTATTTCTGTGTAAGGTTGTGGTGGCCTTTGTACAAGATTGTGGTTCCAGCAGAGGCCTTCATGAATAGTTCTTATTATCAAATATGAATACGTAAGATCCCTTCCTTCTATAACCTCCAGGCTTTATTTATTTTAGAGAGGGGGTATTCAGGGCTTGACAGAAGTGACTCCATTTTGATTCTGACAACTTTCACAACTACTAAGAGGCACAAAGGAATTTGGGGGACGATGGAAATATTCTGTATCCTGTGATGGATGGTTATATGAGATTTGTCAAAACTTGAAAACATTAAAAAGAGCAGATTTTACCGCATGCAAATTTTATCTCAATAAACATGACTAACAAGAAACAAGGACAGGAGAATGTGAAAGTTGGGAGAGAAGAGGAAGGCAGACAAGGAAAGAAAGTGAGCACAGGAAGACGACCTTGAGTTGACTTGATAGCCTGCAGAGGTTGGTGAGGACACACACACGCACCTCTCCCAGGTAATGGATGTGGTTTCCGAATCCGTCATTTGGGAACCCCCGAACGCTTGGTTTCGAACCCCCACTACGGGCGGGACCAGAGCCCCGCCTCAAGGAATGCCCGCCCTTTCAGGTTCCGTTACCCGGATACCGGGGCTAAGCATTTCCTGCCTGGATGTCTGGGTGGCTCCCACTGCCTTGGAAACCAGCTTGGAAGCTAGGGGAAGCTACTCTGGCCCAACGAGCGGCAGAAGAAAGAGGGCAGAGGTCTTGGACTAGCTGAACAGGTGGCTGAGCAGGGATCTGGGCTTGGGACCACTCTCCCACCCACCCTCACATGTACACACCTCCCCAACCCCAGCCCGGAGTAGATCTGTACCAGGCATTTCCTGAGTGAGGAAGCTAAGAGTTGGTGGCTCAAAGCCCCCCAGATGCAGCCATGTTTATCACGGTGATGTTTGGAGGTAAGTGGGGTCCCAGCCCTGAAAGACCGGTGGGTGGCGCACACTCAGAGGCGTGCCTCCCTCTGCCGTGGGGGGAAGGTGGGAAGACAGCGGCGAGAAGAAAGGGTGCAGACGGGGACAGGATGGAGGGCTTAGAGAAACGGATCTGAGGAGACAAAGTGAGCGCCTGGAGTGAGTCCCTTGAGGAGAAATCCCGGGCTGGGTCCTGCCTTGATAATTCACCCTGGTTCCTCCCGGGGAGGGCTGTCAAGTCACCGGGCAGCACGTTTTTAGATCTATCTCTTCGCTACCCAGTTAGTGGTCCTCGGGCTTCAGCTCGCAGCACACACCTGAAGCTGATTCACTGCTAAGGTGGGAAACTCGTCCGCTGGGTGTAGGAGGCGGGGTTAGAGTGAGGGGGCGGTTCCGGAGCTAAGTAGGCCGTCGGGGGCGGGGCCAGTGCGGGACACCTGGCTAGTTCCTGGATCAGGGCTGGGGTCTGGCCGGTGCAGGAACCTTGAGTTGTGTGCCCCAGTTATCCACATGTAACAAGGTGGATGGATAGGACTCCAAAGCGGTTTATGCAACATTGCCTGGACTATTGTGCCTGGGGTAAGTCCTAGGCCCATGGCCCTAGTTGCAGCTCTGGGGAGGGGAGAAATGGGAAGAAGAGGCAGAGGGGCCCTGATTGAGGAGAAAGTAGGGGATCATACCTGCTCACCTTTGCCACTACTCTACAGCCAGCTGCAGGGAGCTGGTGAACCCCTGGTGCAGCCTGGTGACCCTCACTTCCCACCTGAAGCAGAGGGGGCAGGTCCCCCCAGACGGTGAGGAGATGGGGAGGAATCAGGGGAGGAGGGGCTAAGGGACCTCATGCACAGGTGTCAGCCCTACCCAGCCTCTCTCCATACCCTCCCAGCAACCATCGCCCTCCTGGCTGAGGATGGGCAACTTGTGAGCCTGGGTGAGAATCTTGAGGAGAGGACTTCCCCATCCTCCTCCAAGGGCAATCCTCTGCTACAGGAACGAGGGACCTATGTCCTTGTAAAAATCATCAGTAAGTGGACCCATCTCCCCTGCGGTTGTATTGGAATGTAAGGGGGGACAGCAGGCCACACACCACACAAGGTCCTGCTTAGCCCTCACTTTAACCAGGACCTAGCTCCAAATTGTTCCTATCCATTACCCTGTCCTGACCCCCAGCCTGGGCCAACAAACAGATCTAGGGTATGAGGTGGGATGGGAACCATCAGGCCACACTCTTTTGTCCTCTCCACACTCCACAGCGGGGGAGGACGGGGCCCCTACTTGCTATGAGTCCCTACTGGAGAACCTTGATGATCACTGCCCGGAGCTGGCAGGTGAGTATCAGGGTAGAGCCCTGGGGAGGAGGGCACATCTTCTCCCCAGCCCCACCATCAGGGTTTCCTGGGCCTTCCAGAGGAGCTGCGCTGGTTATCAGGTGTTCCCACCATGGGCAATGGCCGGAGGAGACGCATGGGCACTCGGCATAGCCATCGGGAACTAGAGCCCCCTTCAAGAGCTGGAAGGGTGAGCTCCCTGCTATCCAGGAATCGTTAGCTGGAGCCAGGAATCAGGTATGGAAGAGGTATGGGCACCCAGAAGTGGGACCCTTACCAGAGGACAGACATATAGGTGCTGAGAGAGGTAGACCCTCAATGCCAACCTTGTACACCTATGCTCCCAAGATGGCACACATTGTACTGGAGATGGGTCATCCCTCTGGAGTGTAAACACCCTAAGGTCAGGAATGTCCTCAGTGCTTAGGAGATGTAGAATAGGGCATATGTGACACACAGTAGGTGCTCAATGCAAAGCTGCTAAATGATCCCAAGGAAGGCAGGAGGGTGTATGATGGAGCAATCTGCACTGAGTTTGAAGGGCCTGCTCCTTTGTTCCAGCAGGTTCCATGACCTGGCATACCACCGCCAAGTGGCCAAGCTGGACTCAGAACCAAGGGGGCTGGATGTGACCTCTGACTCATGTGATAAGATGCAAATAGACAGTAGCTCAGCAGGATTCCTCTACGCAATCTGGAATTACTGAGACCTTGCATCATTAAGAGGAGCAAGGTCACAGAAAGGTTGTGAAGCCTTTGAGGGGGAAAGCCCCTAAGATATGGATACAGAGAAAGGCATCCAGAGGCAAAAGCATAAAAGGTAGAGGGGGAAAGGGCCCCTGAGAGGCAGAAACAGGCTTCTCCTAGGAGTCCAACCCCCAGAGTCAGATGCTCTTGAGACCACCTGCTAATGCCTCATCATCCCACTTTGGCTGCCCAAAGTAGTCTATCCTTGACTATCCCAAGTACAGATTATCACAGGATTCCTCCCACCCTACTCAGGATGCCTGTTTCAGGTGATACACAGCACATGACAATGAGATACCAATCCACTTCCTCTAACCCCAGTTTGTTAGCTAGGGTACTTCCAGCAGACAGGCCACAAGAGGACACACAGCAAGCTGTGGTCTAAAATAAACTCTTTAATTGCACATTTGTGTCATGAGTTATCTATGGGGTAATAAACCCCCCATCTTACTCCCAATCCCAGGTACAATCTGTCTTCATGATCCAGCTGTCGGTGAGGGGTGGATGCAGGGTTATGACCCAGGAGCCATTTCACAGCTGGCTTATGAGTCTGCACCAACATCTTCAGGGCAGAGAGCTCAGACCTGTGGAGGGAGGGAGCAGTAGGCTGGTTGTCAGTTTGCAAGTGCAAGAAGAGGGTCTGCCCCTTCCAGTCCCCACCTGGGGTAGGGTCCAATTACTCACCATGATTGTACTTGCACTGCTTCAGGGCCTCACTGAAGCCCTCACACAGGGACAGGTCGCTCTGAGTGGTTGAGCAGTCCAGAAATTGCTTGATCTCATAGGAGCAGGGCCCCATCTGTAGTGGGGCAGCACGGGTAGGGGCCTAGGGGGAGTGTGACAGGCATTAGGGTCAGCTCAGGGTTGGTACCCAGAGATAGGTTCCAAAGCTGGAGGCTGCCTGCCTCTTCCCATATCCCATCTCGCTGCCCAAAATGTCCCAGGATTGGCCTGCCCCTGTCTAACCTCAGCTGAGCTGCTCCATCCATAAAACAGAGCAAGCCAGCCACCCTCTACAATGTCATTCAACTGATGCAGACAAGGTTTCCCTGCTGCTTTAAATTGGGCATGTTAAGCAGGAGCAAGGGAGGGAGGAGGAAAAAATTCTAGAATCTTTTATGTATTCTGAGGATAGCCCCACCCCCACAAGTTCCAGTACCTTCCTGGCTCAGCCACACTGATCCTTATGACCCCTGACCTAGCTGCTAAGCGGCATTTGGATTTGGCTCAGGATTGATAGGGCCCCAGTGGGGGACAGGTCATCAGGGAACAGGAACCATGACTATGGGCTGACCTTCACATTGGGACTGGCAGCTACAATACTGGACCTGGGTGTGAGGAGAATAATAAGGGCTTGGTAAATTCAACATCCCTCACCACTCTACTAGGGTTAGGTGACTTTGGGCAAATCTCTGAGTCCAACTGAACCTGGGTTTCTCATTTTTAAAGGACTGGTTGGTGTCAGTCCCTAAGAGTTCAGGGACCCTGCCCTCAAAGACAGAGTGACAGAGCCTGCCAATGAATTGACAGTGAGTTCAACAGCAGAGTGAGGAATAGGACCCTCCTTAGTCAAAGTCCTAGGCCTGAGGCTCTGTATACACCAAGACAATGCTCACTGGACACTCCAACAGTTCCCTGTGTGGCCTTAGGAGAATCCTGCCTCAGTTTTTCTTGGGCCGGGCTGCTCACCTGCTGGGCAGCAGGCTGGGCAGGCTCTGAGCTTCCTCCACTGAAGGCTCCGGTCAGAGCACTGCCCATGACATGTCCCACGGCAGAGCCCACGGCTACCCCAGCGGCTGTGGATGCCATCTGTGCCATGAGACCTGGCTGGCCCGAGGGGGCAGGAATCGGGGTGGCTGCTGAGGGCGGTGGGTGTGCAGGTGGATGGGCAGAAGGTGCCGCTGGGCGACTGCAGGAATAGGAGGAAGCATGGTTAATCCTTGCTGGACTACAGACCAGGGGCCTCAGGACCCTGCAGCTCCTGGAAACAACCGCCTTTACTCTCGGAAAACCTGGTGGGCGACCCCTGTCTTAGAATGCACCCCAGACCCTCCCCCCGCCAAGATGGCGCAGCAACAACAAAGGTCACTCGGCGGACGCCCTTGATGGAGTGCCCACACTTTCCCAGCCTCCTCCCCATGGGGTCCCTGTCCCCTTCACACCTGACTGGCCGGGCGGCCGCGCTTCGGCTCCCGCGTGGCATGGTGACAGTGGTGGGACTTGGATAAGCCGAGTCAGACCGCTTAGTCTACCGAACGAACGCCGCAAAGCTTGTCACCAGGCGCCAAAGAGGAGGAGTCTGGGGCGGGGTCTCAGGGACACGCCCCCAACGGAAAGAGGCAGTTCCTCAAGTCCCGCCCTCTTTTACCTTACCAAGGACCTGTCTTAGCTGGAAAAGAGAGGCTGCGCCCTCCCTGCGCCTGACCCCAGCTGTAAAGGCTCTGGAAAACACAGACCAATGTCGCAAGCCACCGAGGGCTTAAGCAGGGGCGACAGGGCTAGGGTTTTCTATTAGAAGGACCACCATGCAACCGGGAGAGGTGGTGCATGCTTGTAATCCCAGCGACTAAGAAGGATCGAAAATTCCTGGCCAGCCTCAGTAACTTAGCGGGCCTTAAGCAACTTAGTGAGACCCTATCTCAAAATTTAAAAAATAAAAAAGTCTAGAGATGTAGCTCAGTGGTCAAGCGCCCCTGGGTTCGATCCCTCGTCCAAAAAAAAAAAAAAAAAAAAAACCCAACAACAACAACAACAAAAATACTGCGGAGAGCAGGGAATAAAGTGGGGGTTGGGAAAGGGGGCGCGAACTCCAGTTCTGGCTTTGTTCCCTGCCCCTGCTCACCAGGCAGGATTTGCCAACCGTCGCGTGACCTCGGGGTTAGGAGTGGAGTAGAGCCGGAAAGGACTGCAAAGACCTGTTCCCAGAACTCCCACTAGGGGGCGTACCGACACCTTTTGACTGTTCCAGCGCTGGCAACTTCGAGCAGCGTCCCCAGGGCTGGGCCGGTGGGGGGGGCTGGGTCGGTGGGGGGGCGGGGCGGGGCAAGGAGTCTCAGCTGTGCGGCCCTTAATCCCGGCGGGTTCCCTGGGATCTTGGCTTCACCAATTCAGCGCCAGACATTGATAACATTCACGCGACTTTCAAGCAATACGTCCATCCCAAAGACTGTGACCAGAGTACCTAGAGGTGTTTACGTAAGTTTCAAACCAAGCACAGGTGTTTGAATCCTGAGGTCTAACGATTTTAGTACCTTGGTTTCAGGCCAAAGCGAGGCCAGAGGTTGGATTTAGAACGCTTTCCAACCCATTAGGAACTCGAGGTTTTTATGGTCTTTCCTCAGTGACTTTGCTGTGGTCATATTAGGACCCTTGGTTGGAGGCAGGAGGAACCCTGAATTCTTCCCCTCCCTTGTCACTGTCTGGTGTGCCAGCACAGGCCACCTGTAATAAGGAAATCACCAAGAACAAAAGGGTCCAGGACAGAGGTGAAGAGGAGAGGTCCCTCTATGAAGAAGAGGGACTAAGGGCAAGGACAGGCAGCTAGCTGAGTTAGATCTAGCCCTGCTTTGGCCCCACTCAGTTACATGCTTGCAGAGCTGTTCCCATTCACACCTACTGTACATGAAAAGTCATGTACATTCCTATGTTCTTACATTTACTCCTTTCAACCATCCTCTGCAGCAGGACCCTCCCCTGCCAGGTCTTCAGTTTTCTTCTCTCTGAAGTAAGAGTTACCATCTACCTCCAGGGTGGGCTTCCCAGTAAGATGAGCATGGGCCACATGTCTTTTGCAGACATGCCACACCTCTTCCAGCCCTGTTTCTTTGTCATGCAGTCCTGATCACCTGGTTCCCACTGGCTAAATGGAACCAAACTTCCAGGCTTTTCCAGATCCTCCTCCTGCAGAGAGCCCTCAGTGACCAGCCCACTTCACTAAGTACACTATTGGCTGGTAATGGTCCTGGCCCACAAGAGTCTGAACTAGGGTAATTGTTTATCGAGTTTCTGTGTCTGGTGGCCTGCAGATTCCATAAACATAACTGTGCAATCCTGGAGGCACTCAAGGCCGTTTTAAGGTAGTTACACAGATGAATGTTTAATTTTGAAAATTATGTATTTTCATATGTATCAAAATATATTGAGGCAATTCATGTATTCTTGAATTGCTGAGACAGAAGCAAGCATTGAAATGTCTGCCTTTAAAATGTGAGTCACTTTCTAAGCGAAATAAGCTAGACTCAGAAAATGAAGGGCCAAATGTTTTCTCTCGTATGCAGAAGGTAGAGCAAAATGGGGTGAGGAGAGGTGTCAGACATCATAAAGATACAGGAAAGATCAATGGAAGAGAAGAAGGAAATGGAGAGAGAGAGAGGAGGAATGGGAAAGGGGATGAAATGCAGAATGAATTTAACAAAATTACACAAGGTACACTTATAAATATATCACAGTGAATTCCACTTTTATGTTTATCTATAAATCACCAATCAAAAATAAACAAATAGGGGCTGTGATTGTGGCTCAGAGGTACAGCACTTGCCTAGCATGTGTGAGGCACTGGGTTCGATCCCGAACACCACATAAAAATAATAAAATAAAGGTATTGTGGCCATTTACAACTAAAAAATTTTTTAAAAATAAAATAAACAAATGAACGAGTGAAAGGAAGACCAGTAGAGTAGAGGGAGGAGAATAGGCAAAGGGAGGAGGGGAGCACCAGGAACTGAAATGAATAAACCAAATTTCATGCATGTATGATTTTGTCAAAATGAATCCAACTATTATGTACAACTATATGCACTAATAAAAAAGTAAGTTAAATTAAAAAGTGAATCACTTTAAAGGAAAACATTGGCAGGCTAGGTAGTTAACTCTCACTGCTGTCTTGCCTCTACTCCCCCTCTAGGGGTCTCTGTGGAGTATTTCTAGAGAAGTTGTAAAGAGCACCCCCCATTTCTTCGCCCAGGCTAGGCACCTACTGCATCACCTTGCAGCAGTGCAGGGCCCTGCCTGACAGGGTGGGAGGAAGCCACTGCTTGGATTTTGACTCTGAAGGGTTGCCCATGATGGGGCAGTCTGCCTGTTGCAGTGGGGAGGCCCTTCTTCACTACAGGGCAGGAGTGGGCACCTTCCTGCAATTGAGGATGAGACTGGAGGATCCCTTCCAGCATGTGGACAATACCTCATCCTTTGATTCTTGAGTCTCTCATCCTTTGAGTCTCTCATGTCTCAAATGGCTGGCTCTGAGGTCCACTGGCACCTGTTGGGCCCTGACCAGCAGACAGCCTTGGCCCCCAGTCACCTATTCAGACACCTTCCTATGGCTTTCTTACAGCTCCCTCTCCCCCGCGGATCAGCTAGATGGTCTCCTGACCCTCTACTTACCTTCAGGCATAGAAAAGTCTGGCCTCTCTCTCCCAGAGCCTCAGTTTCCCCATCTATAAATTATCTCTCATCTGTTTCAAGGTGAGGAACACATTTTAATATCCCTTTCCTCACAGGAGCTATTGTGCCAGCTTCCAGATGGAACAGCCGGGCCTCTGAGGGGTGGGAGAATTTGGGCCTCTGAGGGATGGGAGAATTTGCCCAAGGGCAAGAACACTTGTCACAGACAGGTCAGAGGTCGGGTCACCAATGAGACTCTGCCGAATGAAGGAATCTTTAAAGGTGGGGTAAGGTTTGGGAGGAGTGAAACCTCAACCCTCTCAGACTGTTAGGTCTGAGGCTCCGGACGCCCTGTCCCACACAGCGGGGGTCCACACAGCCCAGAGTAGCACCGGCAGGCCCGGGTTACCCAGCACCAAACTTCCGAGGGCTGGATCTTGGGCCGCTCCGGAGCAGGACTCTAGCTCCCGGCTCCGACCCCTGCCAGTCCAGCCCCTCCTGATCCACCTCCCCCATCCAGGCTGCGACAAGGAAAGTTTAGAACAAAAGGCAGCGGGGGGCGGGGCCGGAGTCGGGGCGGGCTCGGGGGCGGGGCAGAGGCTATAAGGGGCGGTGACCCGGCGCCGCCCAGCAGGCCCAGCAGCCCCGGGGCGGATGGCACCGGCCGCCTGGTACCGAGGCGCGGACCCACGCGCGCTCCTGTTCCCGCTGCTGCTGTTGCTGCTTTTGCCGCCGCCGCTGCTGGCCCGGGCCAAACCGCTGGTGAGTGCCCGCCACCGGCCTGCTGATCATCCCCGAGGGAGGACCAGGCACGCCAACTGGGCCCACCGGCCAAGCTGGACCCATGGGGGAGCTCCGGGTGGCCTGGCGAGGCTGGTACCTGAAACGCCTTCTGGGTCCCTGTGGGTGTAATAGTGATTTTCCCGTCCCTGGAGGGATGCAAGTGGAACCTGCGCGAGGATCTCTCAGGCTGGTGAGGCGGGACTCGGCGCTGGACTCACGCCCCCTCCCAGCTTGGAGACCTGTTCCTCAAGTCCCAGCCGCGAATGCTGGGGTGTGTGTTGGGAGAGGCAGCAGAGGGAGTGGTTACAGGCCCCCTATTCATCCCGAGGACAAAGCCGGCAGGTCCCAGGCAGTTGTCACCTTCCAGGTGTGTGGCCACTGAGAGCAGGCCTCCAGGTGTGCAGTGGAAGGAAGATAAAGCAAGAGTTGGGGAGGGGAGAGACTCCTCTGGGGAAAATGGGGTGTAAGCCTGGAGAACATGCCTGGTCACCTACATGAGGCAGGTTTGGGAGAATGGAAAGCAGAATATGAGTGACAGCGACAGGGTGTGTGATCAGTGGGGTTCAGAAAGAAGGTGGGGTACTGAAAGTAAGTGGTTGAGATTCTCAGAGGGTAAATGGATGGGGAGAGAAAGGAAAGGGATAAAACGTGTGTTTGGGAGAGGAGAACAAAATCCAGGTAAGAGATAAGCTATGTGAAGAAAGGAGGGACTGTTGTGGGGGTGACACCCTGTGGTATGCATCAATGGCACCAGTCACAGGGTGAACAGGCAGGGTTAGAGCCAGAGCCTGGACCATTTCAGACCCACAGGACCCTTGGTACCTAGTCCACTGGGCTGGGCAGCTGAGGCATCCATATAGCTTGGGCAGTGATAGAAGCAGGGGGATGTGACAGGCAGGCATCCTGGGACTGATCCTTCTGTCCAGCCACACTGACTTTGCCTGAAAGTCTTGACTGTCTTGACTGTGCTGGCTATGAGAGTGGAAGGGGATAGGAAGATGGGGTAGAATGGGTAGAGGGCATCTTCCCCAGCCCTTCTCTGTCCCTTAGAACTTGGGTAGAATTGGGAATCACCCTGGGTAGCAATTGAACTTATGGGTTCAAGAATTGGAGAGACCTAGGTTTGAACCATGCGACCCTGAGTGAATCTTCTTCCCCTTCAGAACCTCACTTGCTCCATCTGTAATGGGGAGCAGTGTCAGAGGGTAATAGTGTGTACTATTGAAGATTAAATGAGGTATGCCAGGCACACTGAAGCCACTCTGTCACCTATAGCTGCCACTGTGATGCTTATGCAGGGGTCAGCATTAGGGTTGGGGACCAGGTGGAGTCTGAGCTGGGTTGTTATCTATTACTGCTGACATACTTGGAGCAATTGGGGTCACCTCCAATGTGTTTATTCCTAGGCTGCCTTCAGCAGGGCCAGGAGATTTCTGTAAATATTTATCTATCCCAGTTCCTAGCTTTCAGGGCTTATTAACGCCCTGCCTGCAACTCAGTGGGACAAAGCTGTCTTCCTTCCTGGATCCAGAAGAGAGGTGGGAAAGGGGCCGTTTAGGCAGAAGCATAAAAAGATGATCCTGTTTGTCAAGTGACTGTGTTCCCTGGGCAGGTTCCTTGGTCTCTCAGACCCTCAGATAGGTCTGATGTTTCATAGAATGGCCTGATAATGCTTTCCTGTCTTCTTCACAGCCTACCTAACAAAGTGCTCTCTTCTCAAAATCATCTCCTCCTGATAGCAGAAAGCATAGCTGTGCTTAATTAAACCGATTAGAAAGCAAACTGGGACCCAGAGAAGACCACAACCAACCTGGCCTTACCCAGTGGTTTCCTAGTCTGGAGTACTCCCTTATCTCCCCTCTACTATTTTGTGGATTAGAAGTTGACCCAGGCCCTGACCTTGAGTCTCTGAGCTCCACCAGAAGACTGGATCAGCCAAGAAGTTCCTTGAGTGTGTCTGAGGCTGTAGGTTGGTGGCTGTCTGACCAGAGAAAGGTGTGGCAGAGCGAACCAGGCATCTACCATAGGGAAGCCCAAGGGAGCTAAGAATGAGGGAATGCACTAGAAGCAGAAATTTCTCAGGTATGTGGGTTTGGGAGATAAGCAAATAGCTGGGGGTAGGAGTTGGAAGTACTGGAAAGGGGAAGACATGGGCTTCAGGTCTGAGACCAGCTCTTGCCTGACTTGCTTTGTGACTTTGAAAAAAAGTCTTTGACTTCTCTGGACTTGGTTTCATCTTCCAAGAAATGAAATAACGGTAGGTCCCCAAACTCCCCAGGGCTATATACTACAGGTGCTCACCAACACACCTCACAACTGAATCACAATAGTCCTGGGAAGACAGAGAATTTGGGGAGAACAGATTCCTAAGTATGGGAGGGGTGGACCTCAGAGGCAAGGAATGGGGTTGGATGTTGCAGTGGTCATTACAGAAGGATGTCACTAGCTCTTTGGTACCATCCCCCATTTGATGGATGGGGAAGTTAAGGCTAAAAGAAAAGAGTGACTTGTTTAGGATTGTCTGGCCATGGACTTGGTTCCTCATGAGGGAAGGAGTGGAAGGGACAGGAGCAGGTATGGGGTGTGCACATCCATTATTCTCCCTTTCTTCATGGCTAGCTATACCAGGCCTCACTGGGCCACAGAAGAGAGAGATTTCTAGCATAAACAGAGCTGACAGTCTCAACTCTCGAATTGTTAGAGGTTCCCAGGGAGGTCCCCCATGCCCCTACTAGGGTTGAGAGAAGGAATCTATTTCTCCCCTATATAGGCCAAGTGGGAACAGACCCTTGCAGCTAGTCACATGCACCTGGGGTCTACATCTTAGGTGTGAGACCTTGGATTGGTATAATTTCCATCTTATGGTAGGGTG
This sequence comes from Glaucomys volans, assembly GCA_020662805.1. Lineage (NCBI taxonomy): Eukaryota > Metazoa > Chordata > Mammalia > Rodentia > Sciuridae > Glaucomys > Glaucomys volans. The sequence goes on from JAJEJO010053807.1 coordinate 21,872, forward strand.
GGGGGAAGGTTCAATGAGCTCATATGTAGAGTGCCTGGGAAATAGCAAGCACTTAATAATTTCTTATTTTTCTGCTACTAAGTGAGACTAGCCAGGGTTCCTCCTCCAGGGGACACATGACTCAACCCTCAAGAATAGAGCTGACAGCAAGGGAGGGGGCAGATCATGAGCACAGAGGGTCCACTCCCTGCCAGCTGTTATCTGAGAAAGTTGCTCCATTTCCTTGTTTGAGAAATGGGGATGATGACAGTGGAGTTGGTAAGGGTTCCATTAGGGACTAAGAGAATGTCAATGCAGCTGTAGGCAGGGTCCTGTCGATAAGTACATATTAACAGTAAGCCCAGAATCACCTGAGACCCACCAATTTGGCTGTGCTGTGCCAGGTAAATAAGTTCTGAAACTAGGAGAAAAACTGGTGCAGGCTCTTACACCCAAAGTAGCTCCAAGTATTTCTGATGGTTCAGAAGGCCCCTTTCTGGGGCTGGGTTTGTGGCTCAGTGGTAGAGCACTTGCCTAGCATGTATGAAGCACTGGGTTCTCAGCACCACATATAAATAAGTTAATTAAATAAAGGTCCATCAACTTAAATAATGTTAAAGGCAAAGGCCCCTTTTTGATGGAGTGTTCTTGGGAGTTAAATCCTCAGCTCTAGAATGGCAAGCTTGGAGGTCTGGTACCCTGATCAGAGCTCTGAGTGCCTGGAGCCTGGGAGTACTGCCAGAGGCTGAGGTTGAGGGCGGAGCCTGAGTAGTCAGGCTCCCACCCCAAATATGGCTGTGGGGAGGCTGCAGCTGCTTCAGTCAGACAGGCCCAGACCAGACAGGTGCTGAGTGTCTCAATAAACAACACAGCTTCATCCTCTCCTCCAGCCCAGGAAATAGACTTGTCTTTTGTGTAGTGTTTGCAGCCAGGCTCTTGCCTTTGGCCTGGGACACCAAGGTCTTCATCTGCCCACCATGCTCTTGCTGGGTGACCTTGCAGGGTCTCCATCTTCTCTGGGTGTCTGCTTTTCTTATGCATAAGAACTGTGACTTCTGCCATGGGGACTTTCAGAGGGTGAGAGGATGCAATTCAGGTCAGAATTGCCATCTGTGGTCCTAGGGCTTTGGCACAGTTAGGGCTGAGTATCTGGTATCTGGCTACTCCCACCCTTACTGCATGAAAGGGGTAGGCAGGTCACATATCTAGCTCCCACTGTATGCCCAAACCTGGCATGGTGTGAGCAAAACCATCTCTGCTAGAAATCAAATGTCAGGGGGGGCTGGAAATATAATTCAGTGATAGAGCACATGAATGTGAGGCCCTGAATTCCATCCCCAACATACCCAGCAAAAAAAAAAAGGGAACTCAAACATCAGTTACTAAGACCCTGAAGTCTGACCTGGCCCTTGCATCCTCTTTCTTGCCCAGGACACCCATCACCACCACTACCACCACCACCACCACCCTGTGAGGAGAGGGCCACAGAACCGGCATGCAGCTCCTTCGAGTAGCCTGGCACCTGCCCTGGCCACCCAGGAAGCGCTCCCACCTGCCAGTGGCCCCAGACCTCCTCGATGTGGTGTGCCTGACCCACCAGATGGGCTGAGTGCCCGCAATCGACAGAAGCGCTTTGTGTTGTCTGGAGGACGCTGGGAGAAGACAGACCTCACCTACAGGTAGAGGCCAGAGGCCACCAGAGCAGGACTATGTGTCCATGTGAGAGCCTGCTATCCTCATACCTGCTTCACAAGACACATACCAGGACTAGATCTACATAGTTAACAGGCCTGTTTGCCCACTGACCCCAGTCATCCTTGGATCAAAACCCTGACACCCCAATTTAGACACATGCACAGACCTGATACCCTGCCATTGAACAGGGGTGGGTCATCTGTCATCCCCCCAAACAGTCTTAGCACATGCCTGGGGATGGGTGTTCAGTTTCCCAGGCAGGCCTTACTGGGTACCTGTAAAGGCCAGGCCTGAGACTCCATAGTGAATGAGACAGAGACACAGCCTGGTTCTCCCTGAAAGGTGGTTGTTCAAATCTACCCTCAGGACTTGGGCCTCATGTAGCAGGTTTCTCAATGGGTGATTTGGAAGGCCTCTGGGCAGGTAATAGTGAGTTGAGATTTAGCCTGAGAGAGAATGATCTAGTGACATATTGCATTGGAGCTGAGACTGTGGAGGCCTTGGGAATTTCCTGGGTGGGGAACTGGGAACCAAGACAGGGTTCAAAAGGCCAGGGTCAGCCGCGCATAGTGGCGCACGCCTGTAATCCAAGCAACTTGGGAGGCTGAGTCAGGAGGATCGCGAGTTCAAAGCCAGCCTCAGCAACTTAGCGAGGCCCTTAGCAACTCAGTGAGACCCTGTCTCTAAATAAAAATACAAAATAGGGCTGGGGATGTGGCTCAGTGGCCAAGTGTCCCTGAGTTCAATCCCTGTTTCCAAAAAAAAAAAGGCCAGGGTCTTCCCATAGTGAGCAGCATTGGCGGTCTTGGGACTCTCATTTTTGTATTATTTATACCAAATGTAGATGCTTGTATACATCTAAGTACTCACAAACCAGTGTAAAGATGTACCCATCTGGCCAGGGAGACTAGCTGGTTGCACGTAAGGCCCAAAGCACACCCACTCACTAAGAATCCAGGGGCAACTCTCCGCTCCTCAGGCATCAGGAGCTTCTCTGCCCCAGGCCCAGGCCCCTCCACCTCCCCCCAGGATCCTCCGGTTCCCATGGCAGCTGGTACGGGAGCAGGTACGGCAGACGGTGGCAAAGGCCCTACAGGTATGGAGTGAGGTGACGCCACTTACCTTCACCGAGGTTCATGAGGGCCGTGCTGACATCATGATTGACTTCACCAGGTGAGCAAGCAGCATAGGACCCCTCTGGGAACAAACCCTACTGCCAGCAGCCACTGACTCTACCCCCACCTACCCACAGGTACTGGCATGGGGACAACTTGCCATTCGATGGGCCTGGAGGTATCCTGGCCCATGCCTTCTTCCCCAAAACCCACCGAGAAGGGGATGTCCACTTCGACTATGATGAGACCTGGACTATTGGGGACAACCAGGGTATGGGCTGGAGACCCATTTTCCAGATGGGACAACTGGACACCAGAGAGAATGGGTACCTACCAAGGACCCAAGCTCAGGTCCAGAGCTTTAGTAACTAGTGATTAAAAGTGAGGGGTAACTAATCTACCTCCCTTTTCCAGGCACAGACCTGCTGCAAGTGGCAGCTCATGAATTTGGCCATGTGCTGGGATTGCAACACACGACAGCAGCTAAAGCCCTTATGTCCCCTTTCTACACCTTCCGCTACCCACTGAGCCTCAGCCCAGATGACCGCAGGGGCATCCAGCACCTATATGGCCAGCCCCGGCTGGCCCCAACCGCCCAGACCCCAGACCTGGGCCCCCAGACTGGGATAGACACCAATGAGATTGCACCACTGGAGGTGAGGTTCAGGAGGGTGGGGAGTAAGGAAGTGAGACCCTGCTAGCCTCTGAAGCTCCAGTATGGACTCTTTTCTGGTCCCTCTCTCCTGTTACAGCCGGAAGTTCCACCTGATGCCTGTGAGGCCTCCTTTGATGCAGTCTCCACCATCCGGGGAGAGCTTTTCTTCTTCAAGGCAGGCTTTGTGTGGAGGTTGCGCAGCGGCAGGCTGCAGCCTGGGTACCCTGCATTGGCTTCTCGCCACTGGCAGGGACTACCAAACCCTGTGGATGCTGCTTTTGAGGATGCTCAGGGCCATATTTGGTTCTTCCAAGGTGAGTGTAGATTGGAGGTCAGCTCAAGTGACCACCTATCATCAGGAATGTCATGACCAAGGGTAGCAATACACAACTCTCCAGAGACATAATTGGCAGGAGATGATGCCCAGAAGACTCTGGGCCAAGACATAGCATGGCTCAAGCATAGCTGGGAGGCTCCCAAAGAAGGTAGTTATTGAGAATAGAGTAGCATTGAAAGTATTGTCACATGCATGTTTGTGCATTCAACCCTCACCCTGTAAGGTGGAGTTCTAGGGATGAGGCCCCTGGGACTCATAGGTGATAAAGTGACTCACTTGAGGGCCCAGCTTGGAAAAGGCAGAGGAGGAATTTGATCCAGGTCTGGTGACCCTCAAGCCTATGCTTTCAACCCTCAACTAGCAGAGACAAGAGCCTGGAGCGTTCCAGGTGGCAGGATTTCATAAACAGAGCACAGAATGGGAAATTCTATGTGGGTTCCAAGGCAGCCAGGACCTGCTCTGACTGGGTCCCAGGGAGTGGTCAGCAGGCATTTGTGACAAGCAACTAAATGCTGGGGGATAGTGCAGGAACCCAGGTAGCCCTCTACTGATTAGAATAACCTTCCCCATGTGCTCCTTTAAAGAGTCTTCACTGCCCTGCTTATCCCAGCTCGTTCCAACATCCTTCTGGGGCTAGGAATGCTGAGCAGACATCATTGGCTCATATATTTAATGGACAAGGAAACTGAGGCTGGCAGAGTATGTGGTGGTGACCTAGAAGGTACACAGTGGTTGGGTGTGGCCACAGTAGCTTGATAGCTCCTTGCAGCCTTCCCTCTCCACAGGTGCTCAATACTGGGTGTATGATGGTGAGAAGCCAGTTCTGGGTCCTGCACCCCTCTCAGAGCTGGGCCTGGTGGGGTCCCCAGTTCATGCTGCCTTGGTCTGGGGCCCTGAGAAGAACAAGATCTACTTCTTCCGAGGTGGAGACTACTGGCGTTTCCATCCCAGCATCCGGCGAGTGGACAATCCTGTGCCACGTCGGGCCACTGACTGGCGAGGGGTGCCTTCTGAGATTGACGCTGCCTTCCAGGATGCTGATGGTGTGTTATGGGTAGAGTAGCTGGTGGGAGATGGGTGCAACAGTTACATCTCCCACCTGGTGGTGATTGAGCCCCATTACATCCACTTTAGAAGGCCCAGCTTTTTATCACAGGTCCTTTGTCTCCCCCCAACTTCTCCCCTCCTGGTGGCCAGCCATTGCTAGACCCTGTGTTGCAGATGAAGAGACTAAGCACCACAGAGGTGCAAGGACTTGACCAGATCCCTTGGTCACAGCTGGTAAACTAGGGTAGGGGATGTAGCCCAATGGTAGAGCACTTGCCTACCTGGGCAAGGCCTGGAGTTTGATCCCCAGTACTGCAAAATGAATGAATGAATGAGTGAATGAATGAATGATCACTGTACGCTGAGGGCTAAGAATGCTTTAGGCATAACAGCAAGCTCCTTGCATGTCTCTTGCAATTCTCAGATCAGCCCTTGGATATAATACCTCTTATAAACCCACTTTCCAGAGAGGCAAAGAGAGACTCAGGCAATGAGGTCTCTACCAGGGCCACTCACATAGAGGACTCTAATTCTAACCACTGGGAAACCCTCAGCAGATGACTAGAGCCAGATTAGAACTCAAAGTCTAGTACTATTTCACTTGACCATCCTCTCTTTGCTTCTTTGCTTTCCCACATTTCCCCAGTGGGAGAGCTGCCTTGAGTTGGCCTCAGGCTCTGGAACTCCAGGATGCCTCTCTGTAGTCTGGTTGGCACATGTGGAAGTAGGGTGACCAGGTAAGTGAGAGGAGCAGGACAGGAAGGAATTGGGTTCTGAGGCTCCTGGCACCTGTCAGGCTGGTGGTTAGCCTGGACCAGACCCTTGTGAAGGTGGAAGCCTTCCCTGGAGGAAAAGGAAGTTCTGAAAGGCTGGCCCTCGAGCCTACAGGTTTCAAGGAACTTAACAGTATCCAAGGCCTGCCTACACAGTCTTTCCCATGCCCATACTTGAGCACAGCCTGATAGGCAGCCACAGGGACCTTGATCCACTTGCCAAGGCCTGATCTTCTTTTCTCTTTAGGCTATGCTTACTTCCTGCGTGGCCGACTCTACTGGAAGTTTGATCCTGTGAAGGTGAAGGCTCTGGAGGGCTTCCCCCGTCTAGTAGGCCCTGACTTCTTCAGCTGTGCTGAGACTGCCAACACTTTCCGCTGATGCCTTCAGGGGCTCTGACTCCTGCCAGGCCAAGGCCACTTATATCAGGATATAGACCCACAGCCATCTTCATGGCTCTGGGTACCAGACATGGGTCAGAGCTGTGTTTACTCAGGGGGGTGGGGTGGGTGCTACCACCATGACAACTGCAGGGAAGCACCATGCGGGTCATGGTCACCTGCCAGCAACTGTCTCAGACTGGGCAAGGGGGCATTACTTAAGAGGGAGATCTTGGGGCTGGCTATGCCTCACCTGTGCAGGCCATGGTCAAACCTGACTGCCTGACGTCTCCATCTCTGCCCCTCAGGATAGGACTTTGGCAGAAATGGGGGAACTACAGCATCCTCACTCTATGCCTGCCTGTCAGGCTGTGCCCAAGTACGGGAGACTCCTGCAGGGTTCTGGTGCTGGAAGTGGGGGTGCCAGGAGCTCTGTGGCCTTCTATTCTGGCCAACCAACTGGGCCTTGGGGCAGGGCCCTTTCCTGAGAAGTCAGCTCTGGGTAGATGCTTGGATCTGGATGCCTTCTGGTTGGTGAGTCAAGAAATCTGTTCTCCAGGATGCAGACCAAAAGGTTCAGCCAGCTGGGGAGGGGGCTGCTTTCTCCTGGAGACCACAGCCTTAGAGGCCCCAACATACCTCAATCCTATCCCTGGCCAGGTCATCCTGAAGCCCTCATCGAATTACTGGTATCCTCCAAAGCCATGTAAATGTGTGTACAGTGTACAAAGCTTTTTTTGTTTCTTTTTTACTAAGGACTGTCATTAAACATGATTGTTTTCTAATTGCCTGCCTACTCTCTTTGTGACAGTGTTCCTTTGGGTTGGCCCTGTCCTTGGGGCTGGGCACAATGCTCAGGGCTTCTTCTGCTCCATTCCTCCATCACATTTGGAAGAACACCTGTAGTAGCTTCTTAAATAGTTCCCTGCTTCCCCATTCACCCCAGCACTTCAGGCTCCAAAATGGCAGTCATTTTATCTAATCATGACACAACCCACTCCTAATCTAAAATATTTTAGTTCCCACTGCTGTGAAAACACAGAACAAAACGCATGGTTACCACAGCCCTCCCTAGTTTTCCAGCATCTCCTTTTGTTGTTTTCCAGTCCCTCTTGTCTTCCTCATAGTAGCACCTATTACAGCTGCAATTTTATTAGACTGAACTGTATAAATCGTCACCAGTGGGCTGTTTTTGACCTACTGCATTGTTCAACCAGCTACATGGGTTGCTCTGACACTTTCTTAATGTTGCTCCCACCCTCTTGGGGCTGCTACAGGACAGAGCCCCAGGGCTGGGGGGGAGGGAATGGAAGTGGACCTCCCCTCCAATGCTCATCTAATGCACCAGCCAAACCACGTAACACCTGGATCTTCAAATATTACCAAACTCCAAAGCCTTTGCCCAACCCACCCCCTACCACTGTTGCCATTCTGCCAATGCCCAACGCCAAAGGAACAGCTGTGAGCATGAACTAGGATATCTATTCCTATAATCCTTCTTATCCGCTTAGCTACACTATGTTTTCCGGGTAGGGAAACTGAGGCTCCGGCCTAGGGTCACAAAACATGTCCAGGCCTCTCAGGTTTCCAGAGGTAGCTCAGTCCTCCTCCGGGTCGTCAGGCCTCACTTCCTTTCTTTATCCCTGGGTTGAATTCCAGTCCTGGCTGTGAGACTGGGAAAGCCACGGCCTGACTCAAGGCCTTCGTGGCTATTTCTGTCCGTGAGAAGCTTTCATCTGCACCAAACTTGGGAAACATCCTAGAACTGAGGAGAAACTGGCCGTGGTTCCTTTAAGGAGTTTGCGGGAACGCGCCCGATCTTTTGTTTGGGCGGCGGCGCGCGCGTCAGCGTCAACGCCCGCGCTTGCGCACTAAGGGCGGCCTGGTCGTCTTCTGTGGCGGCAGCTGAGGAGCCCGGTGGTGGCGCGAGCGCCTGCCCGGCCCGCCCTTCCCCTCCAGGCCCCGGTTCCCCTTGGCTTGGCGCGCCCCGGCCCCACCCTAGCCTATCTGATCCTTCACCTCCCGGCTCCGGCCGCTCGCCTCTGCCGCCGCAATGATGATGATGGCACTGAGCAAGACCTTCGGGCAGAAGCCCGTCAAGTTCCAGCTGGAGGACGACGGCGAATTCTACATGATCGGCTCTGAGGTAGCCCGCGGCGCGTTCTTGCCCTCCCCGGCCCCGGTCCCGCGGGAGCCCCGGGGCGGGTCTGTGCGCCGGGAGCGCGCGTCTCCATTCATCGCGGCGGCCACGGGCGGGCGGGCAGGCGGGCGCGTGCTTGGGGCGGCGGGGCGTGGTCTGGTGGGCGTGGCCGGGGCGGCTCTTACTTGACCTGGGTTTACTTACCCATTTCAGTCATCTCTGACGCAACCTGCTGCCAGGGCTTCGGATACCACTTGTCTAGCACTGAGTTAGTACAGCTTCACTCGACGCCAAGGAATGGGATGGTATTTTAGCCCTGTGCTCCTGGGGACGGAGTAGCTGCACCACTTTCTTTGAACCTTTTGGGATGTTGGAAATTTCAGGGGCACTCCTCCTCCCAGTTGCTCCACGGGAGGTTCTGAAATCTCGGGTTGTAAACCTGAGGCTTAGAAAGGGCCCTTCCCCTTTGTGGTTCGTTGCCTCTGAGGTGGGCGGTGGAGGTTGTTTTGACCTTGGTTTATCTGAAGAAATTGGTTGGGAGAAGGATATTTGCTTTGAGGTGAATAAAGCAATTCAGAAGCAATTGACACGTTGGATATCTGTGAACTGATCCTGAATTATTGCAAGGGAAAAATCTTAAGGCTCTTTAATACTTAACTCGAAGTAGCAGGGCTTTCTTGAATCGGCTAGACAACTGACTTTAGGAAAACCCTACAACTGGCCTTTCAGTGGGGGTTTGTACTTTTTGAAGATTGTGTTCAACTAACCCTTTTAGTTCTCACAGCAGTCCTTAGCTATTTTATATTCCTTTTTTAAAAAAAATTAAAATGGGGGGGGTCTCTCCATGTCGCTCAGACTGGCCTAGAACTCAAGATCCTGCTGCCTCAGGCATCAGAGTAGCTGGAATTAGATATGCAATACTATGCCCGCCTCTTTATATTCTTTTTTAAAAATTGTGAATATAAAATTCATATGTGCAAATATCAAGCAGTAGAGTCTTGTGTAAGGAGATAAATGCCAACTCTGGAAAGCTAAAGTCATTATAGAATGCCAAAGATTACCTCTCTTTTCAGCAGTTTTCTGTATCATACACCAACATTTCATTCATGTTGTTAATTTTTTTTTTTTTTTTTTGACAATTGAACCGTGTGGGAATGAAGCCTCATACTGTTCATGCTGAGGTTTTCAGGATACCCCCTTTATTCCTGTTGTAGCTGTATCAAGTTATGAGACCATTGTTGTTTCATTAGAACTTTAGTGTTTCCATTTTTCACCAGTTTTTTAATAAAACAAAAAGGGCAGGATGCAATAAACTTTACATGTTGTCATTTTAAATGCTGCTGTTTCAAGAAGGCTCTGCTGAGGACATGGAGTCACTGCGTATCCATCTCTCACAACTCAAAATGGCCCTCATCAGCCAGTAGGTATTTATATAAATTCAGGATGTAAAAGGCAGTTGAGGAGTTTCCATATGTGATATTGGGCAGGTTGTTTAAAGAAACGTATGCCTGATCTAATGAGTGAAAAAGAAATCTGTTTAGCCTGGACTCAGAGGGTGGTACTTTTTTTTTTTGGTACCGAGGGTTGAATCCCGGGACACTTAACTACTGAGATACATCCTTAGCCCTTTTTATATTTGTATGTTGAGACAGGGTCTCACTAAATTGCTTAGGGCCTGAGCCACTGGGATTGCAGGTGTGGTCACCTCACTTGGCAGAGTAGTACTTTTGAAAGGAAAGCTCTCATTTGATGGAGCAATTGAGAAGCAGCATGTGGCTGGATGGGTAGAACCACTGGAGACTTAGTTACAGCCCTGCTTTGCTTCCATGTCACTTTTCTTTCTTTCCTTCCTTCCTTCTTTAGGGATCCAACCCAGGACTTTGTGCATGTCTATCCCCAGCTGGTATCATTTTTCTCACATGTATAATGACATGCTTAGACTAGGGGGGTCTCTACGAATCAACCCCCAATGCATTTTAGGTTCTAGAAAGCTGACTTCAGTCTTCTGTTTCAGCCCCTTCCCACTTGGCCGTTCTTATTAAATGAGAACAATCATTCTGAGACCCAAAAGGAGGGGCTCTTTATTCTCTTGGACTCAGCTTAATAGTCATCAGATCTTTGGTGTTCAGGAAAGGTTTGAGTCATAGCACTGTTTCCCAGTATATCCTGTGATGATATTAGTCCTTGGCCCTGTTCCCCTTAGAAAACAGGCACTATATTCAGAGAAGTAGGTTGGCCAGAGCAATACAGATGGTGCTTCGATGTGACATTGTGGAGCTGCCATCAGTGTCTACAGTTGCCATGAGTATGTGTAACTGTTCTCCCACCATCTATAGGCAGCTAGATATACCAAGCCAGAGTCATAAAGCTAGAGAACCCTAAGAAATTTCAAGTCCATCATCTTCATTTTACATTTAGGAATCCTGGATCCAGAGAGTGCAAAGCTTGGTTCAGGGCAAAGCCAGGAAGGCAAACCTCTGTATCCTAAGTTCTAAAGGGACCTTGGGAGGAGTCTAGGGTCTGAGAGTTCTGCAGAACCTTCAAAGTAATCATGGAGGGCAATATTGTTAACATATTTTCTTTTTTTTTTTTAATTTTTTTAGTTGTTGATGGACTTTTACTTTATTTAGTTATATGTGGTACTGAGAATGGAACCCAGTGCCTCACACATCCCAGGCAAGCGCTCTACCACTGAGCCACAACCCCAACCCTGTCAACATATTTTCAAAAACCCAATGGGAACTATACTTTTACCCTTGGATGGTGACAATACACATGCCAAATAGCAATAAGGTATCTTTGCTCTCTGTGTGGCACCTGAGAGACTCACTGTGTCTTTCCCTTCTCATGGTGTTTAAGAGCCCTGATTGTTGATCCTTCCTTTATGAAAAATGGAGAAATGCACTTTTACTAAATAAATCTATACTATTCTGGGTAGATAGAACGGGAGAAATAATAGAAGTGAACCTTTGTGGGACAAAGTTCAGAGTTGCTAAATATGTTATTCTAGGACAGTTGAAACTAGCACCTGGCACCCCATCTGTGGCTGTCCTCTACAATGTGACTCTGAAGCAATTGTTTCTGAAAAGTTGAAACCATGGTGTATCTTTATACAAACTTTAGGACTAGCTTTCTTTTCATGAAGAAAATCACACTTTCTGTATGTGGTACAAATTGAAGCTATTGTTTGGGGAAGTAATGATTTATATGGCAATTTGGTGATTGTCAATAAGTGATTTTTGACTCTTTGGAAAATTCCTTTGGTATCCTCAGTTTGGGCTTGTTACTAAACAAAGCAACACAGGCCCTGGGGAAATTATCCTGCATCTGTCTAAAATTAAAAGACTTTTTCTGTGTTTATTACATTGTAAAAATATCAAAGTCTGCTTCTTAAGATAAAAGAAGGTCAAAGAAGCTTTGCATTTATGGAAAGTGCCAGAGATCCTTATTCTAAAATCAAATCACCATGAACTTCTTGCTAAGCTCTGAGATCTATCTTACTAAGCTTTAGGGGCCTCCCTTGTAGACATCTGGTCAGACACTTTGGAACTTCTTTCTGTTGTCAGCATGCACAGATGCAGGCCAGATGTGCACTGCTCATGAACCCTTGATGTCAGCAGAACGTGTTTTATTGCTGCCGAAAGCCTGGCGCCTGGGGTTCGCCTGAAGGCCTGTTTGTTGGACACTCAATCCAGCAGATCTTCTGCATACCAGGACCCTCCCCTTCTATATGGAGATGTGACCCTCATAATAAGCCTTCTTGCTTTACCTCATAGGTGGGAAACTACCTCCGTATGTTCCGAGGTTCTCTGTACAAGAGATACCCCTCACTCTGGAGGCGACTAGCCACTGTGGAAGAGAGGAAGAAAATAGTTGCATCGTCACATGGTAAAAAAACAAAACCTAACACTAAGGGTGCGTCTTCACGAGGGTTTGTAAACCTGTTTCAAAACCACTCGCTTATGTCATGAAGATAAAACGTTTTCACTCCAGTGTCTTCACTGCAGCCTTGACCTTAGTCCAGCAGAGAGCATCCCAGGGGTGGGGCTGCCCTGCAAGCCCATTCACAGCTCAGGTGAGAGTGCAGCTCAAGGAGCTATTGGTTATCCATTGTCACTTATTTCCCACTGGACCTGTGGGGATTGAGGGATCAGGGCTGGGACAGTAGCAGGTGCTGTGAAGACATGTTGGTCTCAAAACGTTTTAGGAATGCTGAGATGCTCTGCCATCTGCCGTGGGCGTGTCGCCATAGTCATCCTCCATGCAGCCCTAGTGGCGGGTGGTGGCCCCAGCCCCCACTCCCCTCTGAGGCTTTCACCGCTTGCCTCCCAGAGCACATCCATCCCATAGCACTTCATTCCCCTGACAGTGTGCTAAGCTCATGTGCATGTCCCTGCTCAATGTGGCCTGCCATGTGCTTGGTGCTTACTAGATAAGCTGCCTGCCACTAGTGAAAGTAGCATGCTTCGGGCCATGGCAGCTCTGTGTAGGGCGAATATGCTTTTTAGCCATTCTGGGGGCTCCACTGGAAGACACATCCACAGGGACATTGGATGCAGAGTGCCATTTGGCAGGTGGCAAAACTGCTTCCCATTTGGCAATGGTGCCTTGTAGAGAGCTGCCTTGAGCCTGGGTGTGTGCTTTGTGTATGTGCACATGTGTGAGGGGTACCTGTGTGTGTGTGTGTGCGCGCTGCTTTGCAGTCTGTCCTGTTTGGTTGTGTCTGTAGGTACTGCTGTGGTTTTGTCCGCTGCGGGAAAATTCAAAGTTCTTTTAACGCAGGAGCCTGAGCTGCTTTGTATTTGCTGTTATAACATTTCCACTCACTTGCTTAAAACAATTTCCTTTGTGTTCCCTCTGCCCCAAGTGGAACATCAGTCATTAATGCAGTGACTTCCTAGCTTTGCTTTTCCCTCTCTAAGTCCCTGGTAAAATCTTGGTCATGCTTCTGCCTTGTGCTTTGGACATACCTTCCCCATAACCTATTGATTCCAGGAGAAACCAGACTGGTCCCACGCACAGGTAGCAGCTCTAAACCAAGTTTCCCTAGAAGAACTAGAGGTCAAGTTGCCAAGAATCTGTCCCACTTTCCAGATAGCATGACCACACTTGGTTGGGGACAAAAATTTCTGTTTGGTGTGAAGCAGCTCTTTCCAACTCTCTGGGCTCTTGTTTTAAAAGAAAAGTGTTCTTCATCTTTCATTCCATCTCCCCACCTTGCTTCGTGCTGTGAATTATGGTGGTCAGACCTCTTCCCACTGGGGTGTTACTCTGGAACCTTCCTGAGTCCCTGAGCTTTATTGTAGCCCCTAGTGCTGCAGCTGCCTCAAGCACTTCTTTGCCCCTGAGCTAGTGCTCTGGGAAAATTAGTCCAAATCAATCCCAGTGGAGACTTTACTCAGTAGGACTTCTCAATAAAGCACTCCATCCAGATTGCCCGTTTGGAAGAGGCCAGCATTCAGCAGTAGTAAGTTTGACACCTTGCTTTTCCCACCTCCTGCATGCGAGGACCTTGATGTGCTGTCTCCAATTGGCTGGCTGCTGCTTGCTGCCACTGCCAACAGGGTGACCACAGTGGTGTCTCTCCACTTACAGATCATGGATATACCACTCTGGCCACCAGCGTGACTCTGTTAAAAGCCTCAGAGGTAGAAGAGATCCTGGATGGCAATGATGAGAAGTACAAGGCTGTGTCAATCAGCACAGAGCCCCCCACGTATCTCAGGTAATGTGCTCCTGACCCAGGTGTACTCCGGGAACACCTGCGGGGATTTTTCTCATACTCAAGAACAGGTTGGAGTAAAGTTGAACTGAAATATCTTTCAATACTTTATCCACTGAGCATACAATTACCTAAGTTTCTTCTTTGTCTTTGGATTTCCTAAGATGTATAGATCAAGTCTTGAATTCTAGTAGAGTGATTAGGAATGCTTTGAAAGTGGGATTCATTTGTCAGAAAAAACAGTGGCTCAGATAAATTCACAAAATAAACAAAAATATATTTAAAGTATAAAAACTGAGAATCTTTAAAAGAGTATTTGCAGAGACAATCAGATTGGCCAAGTAATTGGAAATAGACTATATTTTATTTAGTCTGTACATCCAGATTTATTTTTTAAAAAATTTTGGATACTCCACTTTTTTTTTTTTTTTTTTTTTGTGGTGCTGGGATTGAAACCAAGGCCAGTGAGCACATGTTCTACCACTGAACTATATACCCCCCCAACCTCCAATAGATAAATAAAGAATGATTGAGACCTGGAAATTCAAGAGGTAAACAAACACCAGAAGATTGTTTGTTCTCATGTATAATGTTATTTTTTGGGGTGCTCAGAATTGAGTCCAAGCCCTTGTTCATGCTAAGCACATGCTGAGTTATATCCTCATTCATGTGTAACTTTAAAAATTCAAATTAAAAAAAAAAAAACTACCAACATAAAGAATTGGAACTAGTGTGATAGAGCTGGCAACACTTGCATGTTGGAGATAGCTCTAAAAATGAGTATAATCTTTTTGTAAAGCATTATAACGTCAGACTTTTTTTGTTTGTTTGTTTGCTGGTTCATTAGTTTCTCCCTGGGAATTTGTCCTAGGGGAATAATTTAAAACAACAAAATGAATAAATAAACTCATTATATGTACAGAGATGTTCTTCAGAAAGTTGTGAATAATAACGGAGACTATGGAGCCATTCAGTTTCCAGCCTTAGGGGAGGGCCAAGTATTAGAAGCTGCAGTCACTTAAATGGACTAGAATGTGACCTTTACCAGTCATGATTAAGTAGGCTCTTCAGCCATCTTAGAAATGGTTCACTTGAGTGAGACATGCAGAATACAAGATTGTACCTACTTATTTTATGCTTCCTTCTCAAGAAAAAAATGTATTTATATACACAAAAACAAAACACTAGAGGGAAAAAGGATTATTGTTCAGAATGATGTGGTTGTGCAAAATCATTTCTTTGTAGATTTTCTCTCAACTCTGCCATTGAATTATTTTTGATTCTTCCCAAGAAAAGTGGCATGCTTCCAGTCTGGCTAGTTTTATAGACGTGTGCTCGGCAGATTCTTCTTCCCTCAAGGGATGTGGTAGGAACATAAAGATGGCTAGAACTTACCAGGAAGTCATAGAGGGAAATTATATACATATGGACAGCACTTTTAAGTTTGCACATGTCAGCTGGAAACCTTTTATGGAGTGGTAAACAGAGTCTTGATGATCATGTCATATGAGGACCAGCTGAGTAAGTAGAATCCTCTTAGCCTGGAGGTCAGAATGACAGGGGTAAGAGATGGCAGAGGTTCAAGGGAAGCAGCTTTGACTGACTCCACACTACTCAAGTCAACCCAACAAGGGGCCTGGCAGCCTTCCCTCCCCATTGCTGGACAATTTGGGCAGAGGCTAAATGCCCCCTCATGGGGCCCCTAGGAAGATCTTGTGTGAGGAGCAAGGTTGGAGTTCATGACTTAGAGTCTCACATTCTGTGTATGACTGAGTTTGCTTTCTTTTTTCTTTTTTTTGGTTTGTTTTTGTTTTTTAATTTGTTATGTCTGTGATGTGTAACATCACTTGCATTGTCTAGTTAAGCTGACTGGGAACTGTAAATTCCTCCCTGCTCCCACCCACACTCAGGGGTGATCCCAGACCTCAGCATTGGAAATATAAATGGACACAGCTTTAGAAAAAAACAGAGTTAAAGGGCTCATACCTGGGCAGGCCTTGGCTACTGCCTCTGCCTTCTATAACCCATGGAAGGGAAAAAGGTTTATGTGCTGCTTCCTCTAGGTTGCTCCTAAACTGGTGCTATGAGCGGGTTGTCATCACTTGCTCTGAACTGAAATGGTTATTGCAGAAGCCATTTGTGCAGATATAAAGGTGTTAGTAGGGATATAAAGGTGAATGACAAATTATCATTGCCCTCTTGTTGCCTACCTTCTTGCTAGGGAAGGAAAATACGCAAAGCACTCTAAGAACCTGAGTGCTCTCATCTGTCTAATCCAGCACTGGAGCTTCAGTGTAAAAGAGCTTTGGGAATTTTCTCCGTCATAAAAGCACCTGTAATTCAGAGAAGAGTGAGCCCTTCATGAGACATGGCTTAAAATAAACTTGGGTGTCACTTTCTGAAAGTGATGAAACCAATACATCATTTCACCTCTACTACTCTGGAAACTCAGAGGCCAGAAACCTTGCCCAGTCCATCTCAGGATGACTGGCACATCTTTTTTTTTTTTTTTTGCGGTGTTGAGGATTGAACCCAGGGCCTTGTGCTTACGAGGTAAGCACTCTACCAACTGAGCTATATCCCCAGCCCTGACTGGCACATCTTAAGTCACAGTCTGTTGGGCACAAGGCTATGATCCCATTTATTTGGAAGACTGAGGCAGGAGGCTGAGGTGGGAGGATTACTTGAGCCTGGGAGGGCCAGCTGGTGCAACATTACTGAGACTATCTTTTAAATAATCACAGTCTGATCCTCTGGGCACGGTGGCTCACGCCTGTAATCCCACCAACTCAGGAGGCTGAGACAGGAGGATCGCGGGTTCAAAGCCAACCTCAGCAAGGGCAAGGCACTAAGCAACTCAGTGAGACCCTGTCTCTAAATAAAATACAAAATAGGGCTGGGGATGTGACCCAGTGGTAGAGTGCCCCTGAGTTCAATACCCAATTCAAAAAAAAAAAAAAAAAATCACAGTCTGATCATATCCCTCCCTTCTAACCCTGAGGACTCTTAGCCATGTGCTGGGTAAGTCAGTTTCTCACAGAACTCTTGAGACCCTGTAATGGGGGTGTCTCTGTCTAGCCTTCACCCCTCCTTTGAGTGCTCATAAAACTCTCATCCCTACTGCTACTACACTTTGCCTTAAAAACTCTTTCCTCCCCATAATGAACCCCCTGACTCAGTGTTTAAAGCTCCTCTACAGTGTCCACTCCTCTGGAAAGAGTCCCTTTTGTGTCCATTCCCATAGTCAGGGACATGCTTCTGTGGGAACGAAGCCTAGCAGGTAGCCATAGCTATGAGTTAGCACCAACTCATGCTTTGGGCTATGTCTAATGCTCCTTTGCACCCTTCCCCTTGTCTAGGTGCTGGTGAGAGCCTGAGGAACAGCCCTGGGGAGTCAGGGCATACAGACATCTTCCACAGGAGCCTGGAGCCTGGCAGCAGTGTAGCTGGTGTCCATGAGTAGAGGACTGGTGGGCATAATTGGTCTCCTAGTCTGACAGGAGTGGGGTGCTTTTTCCTGTGTCTCTCCAGGGAACAGAAGGCCAAGAGGAACAGCCAGTGGGTGCCTACCCTGCCCAACAGCTCCCATCATCTGGATGCCGTGCCATGTTCCACCACCATCAATAGGAACCGCATGGGCCGGGACAAGAAGAGAACTTTCCCCCTTTGGTGAGGAAATGCTGCCGTGTAAATTGTATAATTTGTCTGTTTCTCAGTGACTTTTAGTCTCCTTTCCAGAGAACACTCTGTGTTTTTCCCATCATGCTACATTGTTGCCTCCTACTCCTTGAAAGACTGTTTTCCCCTGACTTTCAGGACTTGGTCCTGGCTTTCCCCAGATTCCCTGGATCTACTTGCTTTGATCTTTCACTTTTTTCTCCTCATTTCTCCAGTATCTCAGGCATCTTCCCAGGGGTTCAGTCCTTTCCTCTGCCCTCCATTTTTCACAAGCTGGCCATAGCCACTCTTTTGTCCATGTGACTCCTATTATATCAGTTCCCTGTGACTGCTAGAACTAACCGCCACTAACTGTGTGATTTAAAGCAGCACAGGTTTTATTCTTTTGCAGTTCTGTAAACCAGGAATCTAAAATCATTTCACTGGGCCCAAATCAAGGGCTGAGTTCCCTTTGGAGATTCCAGGGGCAAATCTGTCCCTTGTCTCTTCTGGCTCTGGTGGTGATCATTTCTTGGCTTGTGGCCACATTACTCCAGTCATGCCTTCCTGGTCACATGGCCTCTCCCTTTGTGTGTGGGAAAGGTCCCTCTGCTTCTTCTTAGAAGGACACTATGATATAATGTAGGACCCAGCTGGATAATCTCTTAGGATCCTTCACTTAATCATATCTGCAGTCTCCTTTTTTGGACCACATAAGGTAATGATCACAGGTTTTAGGGATTTAGGACGTAGATATCTTGGGGAACATCTTGCAGGCTTCTATCTCCATTTTTTGTCTCTGAGGCCCAGACCACCCCTGACCACTTCCCTCATGTCCTTAGCCAGGCACTTGGTACCTGCAAACTACTCTTATCATGAGACTTGGTGTCCATCTTTCCCCTTGCTCAGGCCAAAAGCCTTGCATTCTTTCTCTTCTCCTTCCTTTTTCTCACACCACAAGTCTAGTCTTTGCAGATTATTTGCACAAACCTCTGAGTTTCTGGAATTAGGCCACCCTTGGCCAGTTTCCTGTTAGGTCTCAGGGGTATTTGCAGCAACTCCTCCTTGTCTCCTTATTACATTTTCAACTCTAGTCAACGTGGGCCTCTGCTTAGGCAGATTTTGTCACTCCTCAAAGAATCTTCCAGACTCCCAGTCACACTCAGAACAGAGGCACGGGTTCACTTGGGGAGTGCCTGGTCTGGTGGTGGTAGTGGTGCTGCTGTGTTATGCTCTGTGTCACTCACCCTGCCTTAGGACCATTGGCCTCCTTGCTGCTCTCAGATGGCCCAGGGCTGTCCCCTGCAGTTTATTCTGCTGAAGCTCACTTCCAGCAGCATGTCCAAGGCTCATCCTTACCTCTCCACTCCCTCTTTCCCCATTCCCTTCTTTTTCCTTTCTTTCCTACCTTCCTCCACTTCTCCCTTCCTTCTCTTACTTGAGTATCATCTCCCCCTTGCAAGTGAGCACTCATCTCTCCAGCATTCCTACCCATTTCCCTGTCTGTTTCCGAGAGCATTCATGCCTCACAGTCAGGAGTGTTTTCCTCATTTGCCATCTGTTTCCCTAGCTGAAGGCAATTCACAGTCCTCTTCCCTCTTTATCTTCCTAAAATACATTGCTTCCTTACTCAGAATCCTCCTGGGGCTCCCTCAGAGCAAGGGCCAGATTTCACATCATGAGATGGAGAACTGTCATCACTTTGACATCCATCAGTTTTGTGGTGTTCCCCAGGACTACTCTCCCATGTGATATCTCTCTGCCTTCAGCAGTCTTATTTGCTGCTCCCTTCATAATTCCTCCATTCTCCTGTCTCTTGACCTTTGCTTGGGCATCTCCTGTTCTGAAAATGCCTTTCCCCTTTTCCGTAGTTTTCTTTGAATATCCTGCCTATTTGGGGCTTAAATCTCCCACCAAAGTATATCTAGACCTAGTTCCACTTCCCAGGTCAGCAGCTTCCTGTCCCTTCCCTGTGCATCCATGAAATGTGCAGCTCTACCTTGTTGCAGCATTGTGTAAAGACAGGCTGACACTTGTCTTTTATGGCATCTCTTGTCCCTATTAGGTTCTGGCCTTGGGACCACTGCTGGACTCATCTGTGCTGCCTCAGTGTTAGGTGAAGGTGTTTATAAGAAGTGTTCTTTCCCCTCCAACCATGCTTACAATGACCCAACAGTGCAGAAGGAAGCAAAAGTTCACATCCCTGGGTCTGCGGGCACAGGGATGCATGGTGCCTTAGCTGACTGGTGCTGCCATTTCACTTTCAGCTTTGATGATCATGATCCAGCTGTAATCCATGAGAATGCATCCCAACCTGAGGTACTGGTGCCCATCCGACTGGACATGGAGATTGATGGGCAGAAGTTGCGGGATGCTTTTACTTGGAACATGAATGGTATGTGGGTGGTTGGTTTGGGCAGAACCTTATGTGCAAATGACTCCTTTTCCCATCAGGTGAATTCTGGCCCTGACATTCAGAGCATTGTGGCGTTGTTCTTTAAGGTGTGGTCTCTGGGTTCATTCTGGTTCTGCTATAGTACCCTATTCCTTGTGGTTTGTCATGTGTCTTAGACTGTTTTCTGTTGCTCTAACAAAATATCTGAGAGTAGGTAATTAAGAAAAGAGGTTTACTTTGGCTCATGGTTCTGGAGGCTGGCATGTCTAAGAACAAACAACTCTATCTGGTCAACTTCTAGTAAGAGCTTCGTGCTGTTTCAACTCATGGCAGTACAAGTGGAGGTGTGTGAAAGAGACAAAATAAGGAGTACTTTATAATAACCCACTCTTGTAGTAACTAAACCAGTCCCACAGTAGTGAGAACTCAATGGAAAAAGGTATTCATCCATTAGTGAGGGTTTCTCTTCTATGACCCAAGCACCTCCCACCAGGTTCCATCCCCCAACCCTATTGCAGTGAGTTTTGGTGAGCATAAACCATATTCAAACTGTAACAGTAAATGAGCTTCAAGCTTCTTTACCAGGTGAGGTTGGGTGGCTAAGGGGCCCTGGCATGACCAGTCCCCAAATGACAAAGATGCTGCTCAAACCAGGTTTAGACACCTGTCCCTCCTCACACCTTCCCTTCACCCCTGTTCACCACCCTGCTCTTCTGCAAAGTCACATGTGTGTTCTTATGTCTCTCCCCTCACCTCTTCAGATATCCTTAAATTGTGGGCAGATGCCAGCTCTCCTTGGGGCTCTGCCATCCAACATAACTCTTGGTATAAATGTAGACAGGTTAAGAGGATACATGTCCTAAAGTGTTTAGGGTGCTTCTCCCATCTGAGAAGGAGGATTCTGTGTTTATTTTCTTTATTTTTTTCCTAAATTTGTCAGACTTTTTTGTTTTTTCCTGTGATGCTGGGTATCAAACTTAGGACCTCCTGCATGCTAGGAAAATACTCTACCACTGAGCTAAACCCCAGCCCTTCTGTCAGATGTTTTAAAATAATCATATTACATATATTCAGACAAGAAGCAGTGCATATCATTTTTAAGTGGATAAAAGTTTAAAATCCACCAGGATCTCATTATTAATATTTTTAGTTTTGCCTTTTCTCTTTTGGTCATTTTCACATGCATGTATTAACATAGTTGTAATCACAGCATAAGTATTGGAATTTTCAGGGTTTTTTTTTTTTTTCTCACTTATAATGACCTTCCTTGTTTCCTTTGTCTTCATAATTGGTGCAGAATTTCCTGTTGAGTTTAGGTGTCTTACTTTCCTGAAACTCCCCTGCTGTAGGTGTTTCCATGGCAGATAGCATATTCAGTATGGCTTTTCTCACCCAGAAGGGATTTCCTAAGGAGAGTGTGAGTGGTTATCGATCTGTGGCTGTCATGAGCTTTGTGGAAGATCAAGCTTCCTTTGGTCATTCCCAGGCATTTGGCATGTCAGACCTGAGTTCAAGGGCCTCTGCCCAGCCCTGGGAGTAAGCCTTGAGAGCCAAGTACCTATCTTCCAAAGCCCACAGGTTGTCTAGTGACGGGGAGGACATTGGTGAGAGTTTCCAGGAGATTGTAATTGAGTGTAAATGGTACAGGTACATTTCACTGATGACTCTCCTGCATAAGGATAGGGCAACCCATGAGAACTAGGCCACTGCTGGTGCTACACCTCACCCATTGCCTTTGCTGAGTTTCCTGCTTATCTCAGCTGGCCTTTGTCATAGTTTATATTAGTCAGCTTCCCATTATTACAATAAAACTGAAATAATCAACTTACAAATAGAAAAGATTTATTTTGGCTCACAGTTTAGAGGTTTTAGTCCATAATTGGCTGACCCTATTGTTTTGGGACTCTGGTGGCACATCATGCATGATAGGGCAAAAGCCACTCACCTGTGACTGAGAAGCAAAAGAAAAAGGACAAGATGAGGGTCCCACAATCCACTCTGAGGTCATACTCCCAGCAATCTAAAAACCTCCCATTGCCCCCCAACCCCTATCTTTTGCATTTTTTAAATTGGTGAATTATAATTAAATATAATGGTGGGGTTTGTTATGCCATATTCATACATGCACATGCCCCCACCTCTTTTAAGTTTTCACCATCTCCCAATAATACCAAACT
Source organism: Glaucomys volans (assembly GCA_020662805.1). NCBI lineage: Eukaryota > Metazoa > Chordata > Mammalia > Rodentia > Sciuridae > Glaucomys > Glaucomys volans. Next base: position 43,944 of record JAJEJO010053807.1, read on the forward strand.
AGGAACTATGCCTTTATTGGACCTTCAAAGGACATTCCAGATGCAAAGTATAGCATAGTTATTTGTTAATTCCTCTCTTTCCCTCCATGTTTCACAGACTCTTGAGGTCAGGGACCTTGTTCGTTGTTGTTGTAAATGGACACAATACCTTTATTTTATTTATTTATTAATTTTTTTATGTGATGCTGAGTATTGCCCAGTTCCTTCCACATGCTGGGTGAGCACTCTACCACTGAGCTACAGCCCCAGCCCAGGGACCTTGTTTTTTTTTTTTTTTTTTTTTTTTTTGGTACTGGGGATTGAACCCATGGGCACTCCACCACTGAGTCACATCCCCAACCCTATTTTGTATTTTTTATTTAGAGACAGGGTCTCACTGAGTTGCTTAGGGCCTCTCTAAGTTGCTGAGGCTAGCTTTGAACTCGCGATCCTCCTGCCTCAGCCTCCCAAGTGCTGGAATTACAGGCATGCGCCACCGCACTCGGTGGACCTATTTTTTTTTTTTTTGGAACCAGGGATTGAACTCAGGGACACTCAGCCACTGAGCCACATCCCCAGCCCTATTTTGTATTTTATTTAGAGACAGGGTCTCACTGAGTTGCTTAGGGCCTCGTTAAGTTGCTGAAGCTGGCTTTGAATTCACGATCCTCCTGACTCAGCCTCCCAAGTCGCTTGGATTACAGGCGTGCGCCACCATGCCCGGCTGACCTTGTTTTTTATTGCTGCTTTTTTTAAAAAAAAATTTTTTATTTTTAGTTATAGATGAAGACAATGCCTTTATTTATTTATGTGGTGCTGAGAATCGAACCCAGTGCCTCACACATGCAAGGCAAGTGCTCTACCACTGAGCCACAACCTCAGCCCTATTGCTGCTTTTTATATTATAGCATTTACTATAAAACCTAGCCCAATATAGGACTTAGTTGTCCAAATTGAATGTACATTGTCTTGTTACTCTTCTTTCAAAACACATAGAAAGGGGGCTAGGGATGTAGCTCAGTTGGTAGAGTGCTTACCTAGCAAGCACAAGGCCCAGGGTTCAATCCCCAGTACTGCAAAAAAAAAAAAAAAAAACCACATAGAAAGATCCTTTGTTTATTTATATTCTCACTCTGTTCCAAAAGGCATGTAAGACAGGTTACATAAGGATCCTAGATACCAAAGATTAATTTAAATGAAAGAGTTTTTAGGAAAAACTAGAAAAAGGAGAAAATGAAACTAAACAATATAAGAGGAAGCCAGGGCTCTGGTTCATATTCAGATTGGAGTTAGCATACATTGCTGAGAGGTTGGTGTTGCTGTCAGCCTTTAGAAATAGGTAGATACATACATGAATGATCAGCTTCACAATTCTCAGTATGGTCGAGAGTAGAAGCAGCCTTTGGTTCAGAAAAAAACAGTATCATACTTAGTACTTATGTCCAAGAGAAACTTTCCCCATAACCCTCATGGAAAGGATACAGTATTACATAATGAAGAGCAGCATCAATCTGTGTCCCCATAAGTTTCACTAGACTGTTCTTCATAGGAGTCCTCATGTAAAGTACAATAAACACAATATGTAGAGAACCAAAATAGTGTCCTGTAGAATCTTCCTCTACCTTGGGTGGTATTTAGCATATATGAGAGTCATGATTCTTCAGTAGTGGTTAAGATGCCAAAATTGCTATTGATTTGCTGAGTTTTTAGTTATATTTATTTGCTTTGAGATTATAAAGCAAAAATAAAACTGAAAGGAAAATCCATAATTATGTTGGAAACTTCAGTGTCCCTCTTTCAGCAACTGATAGAACAACTGTAAAGAAAACCAGCAAGATTATGTAAGAACCTGTAAACACCATCAACCAACAGAATTTGATGAGCATGGATAGAACACTCCAACACAGCTGAATATGCAATCTTTTTAAGTCCAATGGAACATAATGTCATATAAGCCATATCACGTGTCATAAGCCTCAACAAATTTAAGAGATTCAAAACCATAAGGAATGTGTTCTCTAACGATGATGAACTCAAAATATACAAATTAAACAACACTTCTAGTAATTCATGAATTAGAAATGAAAATACAGCATACCAAATTTGTGGGATACTGAGGATAATCTTAAGCACTAGTGCTTACAGTAGAAGACAGGAAAAACTTCAAATCAATAATCTGAGCTCCCATCTTTTTTTTTTTTTTTTTTAGGTACCAGGGATTGAATTCAGGGGCACTAGACCATTGAGCCACATCTTCAGCCCTATTTTGTATTTTATTTAGAGACAAGGTCTCACTGAGTTGCTTAACGCTTTGCTTTTGTTGAGGCTGGCTTTAAACTCTTGATCCTTCTGCCTCAGCCTACTGAGCCTCTGGGATTTCAGGTGTGCACTACTGCACCCAGCTAAGCTCCCATCCTAAGAACTGAGAAGAAGAGCAAATGAAACCAAAGCAAGGAGAAAAAAGAATGGTAGAAATCAATGAAATTTTTTTAAAAAAATAGAAAATTCATGAAACAGCTGATACTTTGAAAGATCATTAAAACTGGCAACCTCTAGCAAGACTAAAAGAAATATAAATTACCAATATCAGGAACAAAATACTTCATTACAGACCTTGCAGATATCAAAAGAAAGGGAATACTGCAGTTGTACACACATAAACTCAACAACTGGCACAAAAATGATCAAATCCTTACAAAACACAAACTACCCCAGGTCACCCAACATCATATACATAATTTGAACTGCCCTATAACCATTAAGGAAATAGAATTTGTAATTTAAAAACTCCTAAAAGGGCTGGGGATATAGCTCATTAATGTTGGGGATATAGCTCATTAGCATGTTCAAGGCCCTAAGTTTGATCCCTAGCACTGTCAGAAACAACAAACAAGCAAACAAAAGCTCCCAGTAAAGAGGTTTACATCTTTGCAGGGATGCAAAGATGGTTCAGTATATTAACAGACTAAAGAAAAATCATGATCATATCGGTTAGTGCAGAAAACAGTTGATAGATTCAACACCTGATCATGATAAAAGCTGCCAGAAAAATTAGTAGGAAATTTCCTCTATTTGATGAAGAGTATCTCCCCAAAAAAAGTATTAAAAAAAAACAAAAACAAACTGTACCTGATATTATAATTAGTGGTTAAAGGCTGAATTCTGTCTCTAAAATCAAGGACAAGGCCAGGATGTCTGCTGTCACTGCTCTTACTTGGCATAATCCTGGAAGTTCTAGCTAGTGCAATAAGGCAAGAAAAGGAAATGAAAGACATACAAATCAGAAAGGAAGACATACAGATCAGAAAGGAAGACATAAAACTGACCCTATTTACAAGGTGATATGATTGTATATGTAGAAGATCCTAGAGGGTCTACAAAAAAAAACTTATTTGAGCCGGGCGTGGTGGCGCATGCCTGTAATCCCAGTGGCTCGGGAGGCTGAGGTAGGAGGATCGTGAGTTCAAAGCCAGCCTCAGCAACTTAGCAAGGCCCTAAGCAACTCAGTGAGACCCTGTCTCTAAATAAAATACAAAATAGGGCTGGGGT
>JAJEJO010053808.1:0-12183 GCA_020662805.1 Glaucomys volans
ACGTCCTAGCGCCCTCCTGCACACGTCCTACAGCCCTCTTTCACAAGTCGTACAGCCCTCCTACACACGTCCCTGAGCCCTCCTGCACATGTCCTACAACCCTCCTGCATACGTACTACATCCCTCTTGCCCACAACAGAGAGCCCTCCTTCACATGTCCTACAGCCATCCAGCACACATCCTAGAGACCTCCTGCACACCACCTACAGCCCTCCTTCACAAGTCCTACAGTCCTCCTACACATGTCCTAGAGTCCTCTTCCACACATCGTAGAGCCCTTCAACACACCTCCAAGAGCCCTCCTGCACATGTCCTACAACCCTTCTGCAAAGGTACTAGAGCCTCCTGCACACATCAGAGAACCCTCCTTCAACGTCCTACAGCCATCTTACAAACCTTCTAGAGACCTCCTGCACACGTCCTACAGCCCTCCTTCACAAGTCCTACAGCCCTCCTACACACGTCCTAGAGCCATCCTTAACATGTCTGACAGCCCTTCTGCAAACATCCTAGATCTCTCCTACACACATCCTAGAGCCCTCCTACACCGATTCTAGATCCCTGCAGAACATGTCATAAAGCCCTCATACACACGTGCTTGAGCCCTCCTTCACACGTCCTACAGCCCTCCTGCACATGACCTAGAGCCCTCCTGCTCATGTCGTGGATCACTCCTACACACATCCTAGAGCTCTCTTTCGCACATCTTACAGCCCTCCAGCACACATCCTAGATCCTCCTACACACAACCAAGAGGCCTCCGACACATATCCTAGAGTCCTCCTGCACATGTCATAAACCCTTTGTACACACATTCTAGAGTCCTCCTTCACCCTTCCTACATCCCTCCGGCACACATCCTAGAGCCATAATTCACAAGTCCTGCACCCCTCCTACGCACATCCTAGAACCCTCCTAAACACATCCCAGAGCCCTCCTACACACATACTGGAGCACTTCTACACATATCCTAGAGCTCTCCTGCACACATCCTACACCCTCCTGCACAGAGCTTACAGTGCTCCTGAACACATGCTTCAGCCTCGTCCACACGTCCCTGAGCCCTCCTACACAATTCGTAGAGCCCTCCTGCACACGTCTTAAAGCCCTCTTGCACACATCTTAAAGCCCTTTGCACACGACCTAGAGCCCTACTTGCCACGTCCTACATTCCTCCTATACACATCATAAAGCCCTCCTAAACACGTCCTATAGCCCTCCCAAAAACGTCCTAGAGCCCTCCTACACACGTCCTATACCACTCCCACACACGTCCTATCACCCTCCTACATAGGTCCTACAGCCCTCCTGCACACATACTCCAGCCCTCCTTCAAATGTCCCACAGCTTCCTGCACTCATCCTAGAGCCCTCCTTCACACATCCTTCAGCCCTCCTTCACATATCTTTCAACACTTCTAAATTTGTCCTAGAGCCCTCCTACACATGTCTTAGATCCCTCCTAATCACGTACTAGAGCTGTCCTACATATATCCTAGAGCCTTCCTACTCATGTCATAGAGCCCTCATGCACCCTTCCAACAGCCCTCCTGCGCTCATCATAGAGCCCTCCTGCACAACCCTTGAGCCCTCCTTCACACATCCTACAGCCCTCCTGTACAATTCGCACAGACCTCTTGCACTCATTTTTGAGCCCTCATTGACGCTACCTACAGCCCTCCTACACACTTCCCAGAGCCCTCCAACACACTTCCTAGAGCCCTCCTGTACACGTTTTACAGCCATCCTGCAAACGTCCTAGATCCCTCCTGCACACGTCACAGAGCCCTCCTCCACATGTCCTAGAGCCCTCCTTCACACATCCTCCACCCTCCTGCAAAGGTCCTACAACCCTCCTACACACGTCCTAAAGCCCTCCTACACACCTCCTACAGCCCTCATGCACACGTCCTACATCCCTCCTGCACAAAACACTCATACCTCCTTCTCACATCTTTGAGCCCTCCTTCACAAGACCTAGAGCCCTCATTCAAACATCCTAAAACCCTCCTGCACACGTCCTAGAGTCCTACTTCACACGTCCTTCCGCCCTCCTTCAAAACTCCTACAGCCCTCCTACACATGTCCCTGAGCCCTCCTACACATATGCTAGAGCCCTCCTACACATGTCCTAGAGCCCTCCTTCACGCGTCCTACAGCGTCCTGCACACGACCTAGATCCTCCTGCTCACAACCAAGAGCCCTCCTACCCATTCCCTAGAGTCCTCCTGCACATGTCATAAAGCCCTCGTACACACATGCTAGAGCCCTCTTTCGCCCATCCTACATCCCTCCTGCACACATCTAGATCCTTAATTCACAAGTCCTGCGGCCCTCCTATGCATGACCTAGAACCTCCTACACATGTCCATGCCCCCTCCTGCACATGTCCTACAGCCCTCCTGCACACATCTTACAGACCTCCTACACATATCCTACAGCGCTCCTATACAAGTCCCTGAGCCCTCCTACACACGTCCCTGAGCCCTCCTACACATATCCTAGAGCCCTCCTTCCTAAGTCCTACAGACTTTCTGCACACATCCTACAGCATTCTTGCACATGTACTACAGTCCTCCTGCACACATCCTACATCCCTACCTCACACGTCCTACAGACCTCCTTAACACGTCCTAGAGCCCTCCTACACACCTCCTAGAACCCTCCTACACAAGTCCTGGAGCACTCCTACACACCTCCTAGAGCCCTCCTTCACCCGTCCTACATCCCTCCTGCACATGTCCTAGAGCCTTAATTCACAAGTCCTGCAGCCCTCCTACACACGTCCTAGAACTCTCCTACACACATCCTGGAGCACTCCTACACATGTCCTAGTGTTTTCCTGCACACGTCCTACAACCGTCCTGAACATGTCCTACGGACCTCCTGCACATGCCCTATAGCCCTCCTCTCGCATCCCTGAGCTCCATACAGGCATCCTAGAGACCTTCTACACACATCCTAGAGCCCTCCGACACACTTCCTACAGCCCTCCTTCACATGTCCTACAGTCTTTCTGCACACATCCTACAGCAGCCTTGCGCATGTAATAGAGCCCTCTGGCCCATGTCCTACAGCCCTACTTCACACGACTTACAGACCTCCTGCACATGTTCCAGAGCCCTCCTCAACACATCGTAGAGCTCTCATTCACATGTCATACAGCCTTCCTACATATGTTTTACAGCCCTCCTACACACTTCTTAGATCCATGCTAAACACATATTAGAGCACTCCGACACACGTGCTACAGAACTCTTACACACCTTTCTCAGCCCTCCTGAACATATCACAGAGCCCTCCTGCACACATCATAGAGCCCTTCTGCAAACAACCTAGAGCCCTCCTACACATGTCCTAGAGCCCTCCTGCACATGACTTAAAGCTCTCCTGCACAAATCCTAGAGTTCTCCTGCACACGACATACAGTCCTGCTGCACACATCCTTGAGCCCTCCTTCATAAATCCTACAGCCCTGGTACACATGGAATTGAGCCATCCTACACACTTCTTAGATCCTTCCTAAACACTTATTAGAGCCCTCTACACACATCCTAGAGCACTCCTGCACACGTCCTACAGTTCTCCTTCACACGTCCTACATCCCTTCTGCACATGTCCTAGAGCCTTAATTAACAAGTCCTGCAGCCCTCCTACACACATCCTAGAACCCTCCTACACACGTCCTAGAGCCCTCCATCACGCGTCGTACAGCTCTCCTGAACACTTCCTAGATCCTCTCACACACATCCAAGAACCCTCCTACACACGTCCTAGAGCCCTCCTGCACACATCCTAGAGCCCTCCTTCACAAGTCGTACAGCCCTCCTACACACGTCCTAGAGCCCTCCTGCACATGTCCTACAACCCTCCTGCAAAGGTACTAGAGCCCTCCTGCACACATCAGAGAGCCCTCCACACGTCCTACAGCCATCCTGCAAAAGTCCTAGAGTCCTCCTACACACATCCTAGAGTCTTCCTACACATCCTAATGCCCTCCTGCACATGTCCTACAACCCTACTGCAAAAGTACTAGAGACTTCCTGCACACATTAGATAGCCCTCCTAAACACATCCTAGAGCCATCCTTAACATGTCTGACAGCCCTTCTGCAAACATCCTAGATCCCTCATACACACATCCTAGAGCCCTCCTACACAGATCCTAGATCCCTTCAGCACATGTCATAAAGCCCTCGTACACACGTGCTAGAGCCCTCATTCACACATCGTACAGCCCTCCTGCCCATGACCTAGAGCCCTCCTGCACATGACCTGGATCACTCTTACACACAACCTAGAGCACTCCTTCACATGTCCTACAGCCCTGCAGCGCACATCCTAGATCCTCCTACACACAGAAAAGAGCCCTCCGACACATGTCCTAGAGTCCTCCTACACATGTCATAAACCCCTTGTACACATGTGCTAGAGACCTCCTTCACACGTCCTATATCCCTGATACACAAATACTAGAGCCTTAATTCACAAGTCCTGCAGCCCTCCTACGAATGTCCTAGAACTCTCCTAAACACATCTAAGAGCCCTCCTACACACGTCCTGGAGCACTCCTACACATATCCTAGAGCTCTCCTGTACACATCCTACACCCTCTTGCACACGTCTTATAGACCTCCAGAACAAGTCCTACAGCCCCCATCCACACATCCCTGAGCCCCCCTACACACGCTATAGAGCCCTCCTTCACACGTCTTAAAACCCTCTTGCACACATCTTAAAGCCCTCTTGCACAGGACCTAGAGCCCTACTTGACACATCCTACATTACTCCTATACAAGCCATAAAGCCCTACTACCCACGTCCTATAGCCCTTCCAAAAACGTCCTAGAGCGCTCCTACACACATCCTATGGCCCTCCTACACAGGTCCTACAGCCCTCCTGCACACATACTACAACCCTCCTGCAAATGTCCTACAGCCTCCGGCACTCATCCTACAGCCCTCCTTCACACATCCTACAGCCCTCTTCACATATCCTTCAACCCTTCTAATTTTGTCCTAGAGCCCTCCTACACATGTCTTAGATCCCTCCTAATCACGTAATAGAGCCCTCCTACAAACATCCTCGAGCCCTCCTACACATGTCATAGAGCCCTCATGCACATTTCCAACAGACCTCCTGCACTCATCATAGAGTCCTCCTGCACAACCCTTGAGCCCTCCTTCACAAATCATACAGCCCTCCTGTACAATTCACACAGACCTCTTGCACACATTTTGGGCCCTCATTTAAGTGACCTACAGCCCTCCTACACACGTCCCAGAGCCCCCCAAAACACTTCCTAGAGCCCTCCTGCACATGTTTTACAGCCATTCTGCAACGTCCTAGATCCCTCCTGGACACGTCACAGAGCCCTCCTCCACACGTCCTAGAGCCCTCCTTCACACATCCTCACCCTCCAGCAAAGGGCCTACAACCCTCCTACACACATACTAAAGCCCTCCTACGCACGTGCTGCAGCTCTCATGCACACGTCCTACATACCCCCTGCACAATTCACACATACCTCCTGCTCACATCTTTGAGCCCACCTCCACAAGACCTAGAGCCCTCTTTCACACGTCCTACAACCCTTCTGCACATGTCCTAGAGTCCTACTTCACTCGTCCTTCAGCCCTCCTTCAAAAGTCCTACAGCCCTCCTACAAATATCCCAGAGCCCTCCTACACACGTCCTAGAGCCCTACCACACATGTCCGAGAGCCCTCTTCCACACGTCCTACAGCCCTCCTGCACACATCCTAGATCCTCCTACACACAACCAAGAGCCCTCCTACACAGGCCCTAGAGTCCTCCTGCACATGTCATAAAGCCCTCATACACAAATGCTAGAGCCCTCTTTCACCCATCCTACATCCCTCCTGCACACTTCCTAGATCCTTAATTCACAAGTCCTGCAGCCCTACTACTCATGTCCTAGACACTACTACACACGTCCTAGAGCCCTCCGACATACATCCTGGAGCACTCCTACACACTCCCTAGACCCCTCCTGCACACGTCTTAGAGCCCTCCTGCACATGCCCTAAAGACCTCCTGCACATGTTCAGAGCCCTCCTAAGCACATCATAGAGCTCTCATTCACATTTCCTACAGCCCTCCTACACACGTTTTAGCGCCCTAATACACACTTCTTAGATCCCTCCTAAATGCATATTAGAGCACTCCTACACACATGCTACAGATCTCATACACACCTCTTTCAGCCCTCCTGCACATGTCACAGACCCTCGTGCACACATCATAGAGCCCTTCTGCAAACGACCTAGAGCCCTCCTACACAAGTCCTAGAGCCCTCCTGCACATGACTTAAAGCTCTCCTGCACACATCCTAGAGTTCTCATGACCTACAGTCCTACACACGTCCTTGAGCCCTCCTTCACAAATCCTACAGCCCTGGTACACATGTATTTGAGCCCTCCTACACACTTCTCAGATTCCTCCTAAACACGTGTTAGAGCCCTTCTATACACATCCTAGAAATCTCCTGCACATGTCCTTCAGTTCTCCTTCAAATGTCTACATCCTTTTTGCACATGTCCTAGGGCCTTAATTCAAAATTCCTGCACTCCTCCTACACACATCCGAGAAGCCTCCTACACACTTCCTAGTTACCTCCGTAAAAAGCCCTACAGCCCTCCTGCACACGACCTAGATCCTCTCACAAATCCAAGAACCCTCCTATGCACGTCCTAGAGCCCTCCTGCACACGTCCTACAGCCCTCCTTCACAAGTCATACAGACCTCCTACACATGTCCTAGAGCCCTCCTACACACGTCCTAGAACCCTCCTGCAGATGTCCTACAACCCTCATGCAAAGGTACTAGAGCCATCCTGCACACATCAGAGAGCCCTCCTTCACACGTCCTACAGCCATCCAGCACACGTCCTAGAGTCCTCCCGCACACCACCTCCAGCCCTCCTTCACAAGTACTACAGCCCTCCTACACACGTCCTAGAGTCCTCTTACACACATCCTAGAGCCCTCCTAAACACGTCCAAGAGCCCTCCTGCACATGTCCTACAACCCTCCTGCAAAGGTACTAGAGACCTCCTGCACACATCAGAGAGCCGTCCTTCACACGTCCTACAGCCATCTTACACACGTTCTAGAGACCTGCACACGTTCTGCAGCTCTCCTTCCCAAGTCCTAGAGCCATCCTTAATATGTCTGACAGCCCTTCTCCAAACATCCTAGACCCCTCCTACACACTTCCTAGAGCCCTCCAACACAGATCCTAGATCCCTCCAGTATATGTCATAAAGCCCTCGTACAAACATGCTAGAGCCCTCCTTCAAACATCCTACAGCCCTCCTGCACACGACCTAGAGCCCTCATGCACATTTCCTGGAGCACTCTTACACACATCCTAGAGCTCTCCTTCACACGTCCTACAGCCCTCTAGCACACATCCTAGATCCTCCTACACACAACCAAGAGCCCTGCGACACATGTCCTAGAGTCCTCCTGCACACGTGATAAACCCTTCGTACACACATGCTAGAGCCCTCCTTGACCCTTCCTACATCCCTCCTATGCACATCCTAGAGCCTTAATTCACAAGTACTGCAGCCCTCCTACGCACGTACTAGAAACCTCCTAAACACATCCTAGAGACCTCCTACACACGTCCTTGAGCACTCCTACACAAATCCTAGTGCTCTCCTGCACACATCCTACACCCTCCTGCACACGTCTTACAGACCTCATGAACACGTCCTACAGACCTCCTCCACACGTCCTGGAGCCCTCCAACACACGTCCTAGGGCCCCCCAGCACACGTCTTAAAGTCTTCTTGCACAAGACCTAGAGCCCTACTTGCCACGTCCTACATTCCTCCTATACACGTTATAAAGCCCTTCTAAACACGTCCTATAGCCCTCCCAAAAACGTCCTAGAGCCCAACTAAACATGTCCTATACCCCTCCCAAACACGTCCTATCGCCCTCCTACATAGGTCGTATAGCCCTCCTGCACACATACTACAGCCCTACTTCAAATGTCCTACAACTTCCTGCACTCATCCTAGAGGCCTCCTTCACACGTCCTACAGCCCTCCTTCACATATCTTTCAACCCTTCTAAATTTGTCCTAGAGTCCTCCTACACATGTCTTAGATCCCTCCTAGTCACGTACTAGAGCCCTCCTACATACGTCCTAGAGCCCTCATGCACATTTCCAACAGCCCTCCTGCGCTCATCATAGAGCCCTCCTGCACAACCCTTGAGCCCTCCTTCACACATCCTACAGCCCTCCTGTACAATTCACACAGACCTCTTGCACACATCTTTGAGCCCTCATTTACGCTACGTACAGCCCTCCTACACATGTCCCAGAGCCCACCAACACACTTCCTACAGCCCTCCTGCACACATCCTACAGACCTCCTGCACACGTCCTACAGCACTCCTACACACGTTCCTGAGCACTCCTACACACCTCCCTGAGCCCTCCTACACACGTCCTAGAGATCTAATTCACACGTCCTACAGTCTTTCTGCACACATCCTACAGTACACTTGCACATGTACTACAGCACTCCTGCACATGTCGTACAGCCCTACTTCACACATCCTACAGACCTCCTTAACACGTCCTAGAGCCCTCCTACACAACTCCTAGATCCCTCCTACACATGTACAGGAGCACTCCCACACACCTACTAGTGCCCTCCTTCACCCGTCCTACATCTCTCCTGCACACATCCTAGAGCCTTAATACACAAGTCCTGCAGCCCACCTACACACATCCTAGAACCCTCCTACATACATCCTGGAGCACTCCTACACACGGCCTAGAGCCCTCCTGCACACGTCTTAAAGCCCTCTTGCACACGTCTTAAAGCCCTCTTGCACACGACCCAGAGCCCTTCTTGACACGTCCTACATTCTTCCTATACACGTTATAAAGCCCTCCTACACATGTCCTAGAGCCCTCCTACACACGTCTTATATACCTCCCACACATCCTACAGCCCTCCTACAAACGTCCCAGAGCCCTCCAAACACTTCCTAGAGCCCTCCTGCACACGTTTTACAGCCATCCTGCAAACGTCCTAGATCCCGCCTGCAAACGTCACAGAGCCCTCCTCCACATGTCCTAGAGCCCTCATTCACACATCCTCCACCCACCTGCAAAAGTCCTACAATCCGCCTACACACGTCTTACAGCCCTCCTACACACGTCCTATAGCCCTCATGCACATGTTCTACATCCCGCCTGCACAATTCACACACACCTCCTGCTCACATCCTTGAGCCCTCCTTCACAAGACCTAGAGCCCTCTTTCACACGTCCTACAAACCTCCTGCACACGTCCTATTGTCCTAATGCACACGTCCTTCAGCCCTCCTTCAAAAGTCTTACAGCCCTCCTACACATGGCCCAGAGCCCTCCTACACACGTCCTAGAGCCCTCCTACACATGTCTTAGAGCCCTCCTTCACACGTCCTACAGCCTCCTGCACACGTCCTAGATCCTCCTACACACTACCAAGAGCCCTCCTACACAGGCCCTAGAGTCCTCCTGCACATGTCATAAAGCCCTTCTACACACATGCTAGAACCCTCTTTCACCTGTCCTATACCTCCTGCACACGTCCTAGATCCATAATTCACAATTCCTGCAGCTCTCCTATGCATGTCCTAGACCCTCCTATACACATCCTAGAGCCCTCCTACGTACATCCTGGAGCACTCCTACACACGTCCTAGATCTCTCCTGCACACGTCCTAGAGCCTTAATTCACAAGTCCTGCAGACCTCCTACTCAAACCTAGAGTCTTAATTCACAAGTCCTGCAGCCCTCCTATGCACGTCCTAGAACCCTGCTAAACACATCCTAGAGCCCTCCTACACACGTCCTGGAACACTCCTACACATATCCTAGAGCTCTCCTGCACATGTCCTACATCCCTCCTGCACACGTCCTACAGCCTTCCTGCACACATCCTACAGACCTCCTGCACATGTCCTACAGCCCTCCTACGCACGTCCCTGAGCCCTCTGACACACGTCCTAGAGCCCTCCTTCACACTTCCTACAGTTTTTCTGCACACATCCTACAGCACTCTTTCACATGTACTACAACCCTCCTTCACCCGTCCTACAGCCCTACTTCACACATACTACAGATCTCCTGAACATGTCCTACATCCCTCCTACACATGTCCTGGCGCACTTCGACACATGTCCTAGAGCCCTCCTTCCCATGTCCTACTGCCCTCCTACACACATCCTAGATCCTCCTACACACAACCAAGAGCCCTCCTACACAGGTCCTAGATCCCTCCAGCACATGTCATAAAGCCCTCGTACACACATGCTAGAGCCCTCCTTCACACATCCTACAGCCCTCCTGCACACGACCTAGAGCCCTCCTGCACATGTCCTGGATCACTCTTACACACATCCTAGAGCTCTCCTTCACATGTCCTACAGCCCTCCAGCACACATATTAGATCCTCCTACACACAACCAAGAGCCCTCCTACACATGTCCTAGAGTCCTCCTGCACATGTCATAACCCACTTGTACATATGTGCTAGAGCCCTCCTTCATCCATCCTACATCCCTCCTGCACACATCCTAGAGCCTTAATTCACAAGTCCTGCAGACCTCCTACACAATCCTAGAGTCTTAATTCACACGTCCTGCAGCCCTCCTATGCACGTCCTAGAACCCTCCTAAACACATCTTAGAGCCCTCCTACACACGTCCTGGAACACTCCTACACATATCCTAGAGCTCTCCTGCACACGTCCTACATCCCTCCTGCACACGTCCTACAGCCTTCCTGCACACATCCTACACACCTCCTGCACCCGTCCTACAGCCCTCCTATGCACGCCTCTGAGCTCTCTGACACACCTCGTACAGTTTTTCAGCACACATTCTACAGCACTCTTTCACATGTACTATAGCCCTCCTTCACCCGTCCTATAGCCCTACTTCACACATACTACAGACCTCCTGAACACATCCTACAGCCCTCTTACACATGTCCTGGAGCACTTCAACACACGTCCTAGAGCCCTCCTTCGTATGTCCTACAGCCCTCCTGCACACATCCTAGATCCTCCTACACACAACCAAGAGCCCTCCTTCACAGGTCCTAGAGTCCTCCTGCACATGTCATAAAGCCCTCGTACACACATGCTAGAGCCCTCTTTCAGTTGTCCTACATCCCTCCTGCACACGTCCTAGATCCTTAATTCACAAGTCCTGCAGCCCTCCTATGCATGTCCTAGACCCTCCTAACCACGTCCTAGAGCCCTCTTACCTATATCCTGGAGCACTCCTACACACGTCCTTGACCCCTCCTGCACACGTCCTACAGACCTTCTGCACACGTCCCAGTGCCCTCCTCAACACATCGTAGAGCTCTCATTCACATGTTCTACAGCCCTCCTACACACATTTTAGCGCCCTACTACACACTTCTTAGATCCCTCTTAAACACATATTAGAACACTCCTACACACGTGCTACAGACCTCGTACACACCTCTTTCAGCCCTCCTGTACATGTCACAGAGCCCTCGTGCACACGTCATAGAGCCCTCTGCAAACGACCTAGAGCCCTCCTACACACGTCCTCGAGCCCTCCTGCACATGGCTTAAAGCTCTCCTGCACACAACCTAGAGTTCTCCTGCACATGACCTTCAGTCCTCCTGCACACGTCCTTGAGCCCTTCTTCACAAATCCTACAGCCCTGGTACACATGTAATTGAGCCCTCCTACACACTTCTTAGATCCCTCCTAAACACATAATCAGGCCCTCCTACACACATTGTAGAGATCTCCTGCACACATCCTATGGCTCTCCTTCACACGTTTTACATCCTGTCTGCACATGTCCTAGAGCTTTAATTCACAATTCCTGTAGCCCTCCTACACACATCCGAGAACCCTCCTACCCACATCCTACAGCCTTCCTTCACAAGTCCTACAGCCCTCCTGCACACGTCCTAGATCCTCTCACACACATCCAAGAATCCTCCTACGCACGTCCTAGCGCCCTCCTGCACACGTCCTACAGCCCTCTTTCACAAGTCGTACAGCCCTCCTACACACGTCCCTGAGCCCTCCTGCACATGTCCTACAACCCTCCTGCATACGTACTACATCCCTCTTGCCCACAACAGAGAGCCCTCCTTCACA
>JAJEJO010053809.1:0-41390 GCA_020662805.1 Glaucomys volans
AAACTTTCTGGTTTAAATTTTTTTTGAGTCCTTTATTCTGTAAGCTTTTTTCCATTTTTAAAATAACTTTTTAAAAACTTTTAATACTTCTTTTGTTGTCCTTGGGGGCGGGAGGTGAGAGAATGGAGGAATTTTAGATTCCGTAGAGGGAAATGAGAGGGAGAAGGGGGTGGGGTATGAAGATGGTGGAGTGAGCAGACATTGTGATCCCATATTTTGGGGGGCCTCTTTTGATGAGACTCTCAGGAAGTTCCTTAAGTTTCCCCAAGTCTGGGAAAAAGCATCTCTAAGTGAGAAAAAATTAAAATTGGCAAGTATTTGAGTGTCCTTCCTGGGGGAGTTTGCATTTCTTTTGGCTCTCGTAGTGGAACTTCAGCCAGTGGGGCATGACAAGAGAGGTGTCTAGTGGGGACAAGGACACCTCTCAAGGCCACTCACATCATGCCAGGGAGGCCATGGTAGAAACCTTGCCAAGAGTGGGCCTCTGTGCCCCAGCGTTCTCCAAGCTTCATCCTGAGGTAAGGTGGAGATGGGAGCCCCTTGGGATCCCCTTGATGGAAACTGACCTTTAATCAGTTCTGCAGAAAAGATGACCACAGAAGGAGTGGGACCTCAGGGCACTTCCCACACTCATGGCCATCTAGGTGGCGGAGCGGGTTTCCAGGTGTGTCCAGGTCGCCATGTGGACCCACATGTCAGAGTGTTCCTAACTGCGGCAATCAGAAAAACCCTCTCCTCTTCTTGGTGTCCTTTGCTCTGGGCTCAGTTTCTCTGTCATGACTTTGTGAGCTCGGGGCTCAGGGAAGCCCTTGGGCCCCCTCTTCCTCTTAACTTTTAGGAGCACATCTCTAGGTGGGCAGGACAGACAATGGAAGATCTCTGACTTGGAAGCACCCACTACTTCCTAACTAGATGGCCAGGTCTTAACCTCCTGGGCCTCAGTTTCCTCATCTGAAAGTGAGAATAAAGGGGGGGGGTCTTCAGGGGCTGTGTGAAGAGTAAACAAAAGAATGCATGAAGATCTTTTTAGCACAGTGACCAATGCTCATCTGACGGGAGCTTGGGTCACACTCAAATCCCGAGTATTCAGAGTGTGCGGCACCTCAGGGATGCTCAAGGACCCAGCATGCACCTGTCTCTCTCCACTGGCTCCCTGGAGGCCCAAACTCTGCACATTTCTCAGAATGGCTTCTGCCATGTGTAAAGTCCCTCATTACAGGAAGGAGTTCAAAGGCTGGAAGGGGCCTCTGGTGGTTGAACTCTATCAGTGACTCCCCTTCTCTGGCTTAGAATTTGCCTTTGCAAAATAGACATAATAAAACATTTCCCTTTTCACAGCCCCACCCTTGTCTTCCAATTTATGAGGCTGGCGGGAACACTGATAGGCTATAAACTGCTCTGGTCTCCCTTGGAGATCAACATCTGGTGGAGGCAGTAGGGATGGTTGCAGTTTATAGAACTGAAGGTTGGCTTTCAAAGCCGCCCCTCCCGATACCTGGAACTGAAGACTGTGCTGTATTCAGACTTGGCAGGGGCCACGAGAACAGTTTGGAGCTCAATTTTGGAGAACCAACAGTCCCCGGATTGACACTTGGGTCTGAATCCATGTGGTAGGATAAATGATTCTCAGACCCTCAGCGACAGGGAACTTGTGTTTGAAATTTTGTTGTAAGAGGAACACAGGCTCTGGAGTTGAATTTGGGTTTGAATTCCATCTCAACTGTTGCTAGCTGTGTGACCTTGGGCCAAAACTGGCTGATCTCTCTGTTCCTCAGTTTCCTTATAGGTGAAGCGGAAGTAATGTCAGCACCTAACTTAATGGATTGTTTGGAGAATGAAATGAGTTTTTTAAAAAATGTAAAGCTTTTTGCTGGGCACAGTGGCGCACGCCTGTAATCCCAGCACTCAGGAGGCTGAGGCAGGAGGATCACTAGTTCAAAGCCAGCCTGAGCAACTTAGCGAGGCCCTAAGCAACTCAGTGAGACTCTGTCTCTAAATAAAATACAAAATAGGGCTGGGGATGTGGCTCAGTGGCAGAGTGCCCCTGGGTTCAATTCTCAGAACCAAAAAAAAAAAAAAAAAGCTTTTGGAATGGAGTGACTGAAACAATATGGACCTTTTCTCTATATATCTGTCCATCTATCTACATCATCAAGATCTTGACAGAACAATGCAGTGTTGCTACACTGGGAAATCTGGGATTTGAAACACATCTGCCTCTGGTTCCAACCCTGTATTTACTACTCAGAAGTTTTGCAACCTCTGGGCCTTTGCATGTCCTGTGCCTAAGTCTCCAAAGATACCTAAATAAATTGTGAAAAAACCAAAAACAACTTAAAAGGAACAAAGTACTAATAATCGAACAAGGAATACTGGCTGAGATTTTGGAAAAGATAGGATCTCAAAGAAGTGAGCCCCACATTCAGGGCCATTTTTGTGCAGGAATATTTGATGGTGTTGAAATACTGATCTGTAGTTTGGCAGTCTCTCAGAGACAGAGATATGGGAGGAATCTAAAGTAGGACTTTAAATTCCATGGTGGTTAAGGATCCTGGTCAATCATTCCCAGTGTTAGCTGAGATGTAGAAAAGTTACCTTAGAAGAAAAGGTGGAATGGAGGGAAACCAGTTTTAGCCTGGATGGCAGCTGGTCTTTGCGTTAGTGACCTCATGTGTTTGAAGAAGCTAATGAAAATCCTCTTTGGAAGAACATAACATCATCCTAGGCCTCAATAAATATGTTTTAAAATACAGTATACAATAAGCAATGAAAGATAACAAGGCATACAAAAGACAAGATACCATGAGCAAGAATCAATAGAAACAACTGACAACAAAAACAGACCCACTGAAGCCACTGTTGTTGGAATGGTCAGAAATCAGTAATGAAACAACTACACTTACTATCTCCAAGGAGATTCAAACTAAGATAGAAGATTTGTTTCAGAAAAAAAGTGATAAAAAGTGACAGCAGATTTGAAGAGAATCAAATAGAAATTTTAGGACTAAAAAATGTAAGAATGAAAACTAAGACCACAATGGATGGTTTTTAAATTCAATACAACTTAAGAGAGAATTAATAGTAGTGAATTAGATACAACTAAAGAGAGAATTAATAGCAGTGATCTGTAAGACAGGTCAAAAGAAAATCTCTGGAATAAAGCCTAGGGAGTAAAAAAAGATGGGAAATCCATGAGAGGTAAGTGATGTTTCAGGCATATTTGTGCATTTTCTTCATCATTGCTATCACCACTGCAAATTATGCACATATCTGTTTCCTTGCATATTGATTATCTCCTTGACTGGAAAATAAACTCTGTGAAAGCAGGATTTGTCAGTCCTCTGTCAATCCTGCCTGCTTTGGTATCCTACTGCCCCTATTCACAGAACCTGGCACAGAGTAAATCCTCAATAAACATTTGGGTAAGAAATATGCAGTTATATCTATTATTATATTGTATATTATATTATATTCATTATTATGTTAATTATATAACTGCTATTGGAGCAGATGCATCATTTACTTATTCTCACAGTCATTCACTTACATATCGGTCATTCATTCATAGACTCTCAAATACTAGGGCCCATCTCGGGTTAGACAGATGAAAGTTGTTGGTCTAAGAGTGGCCTGTGAAACCGGGGAAGGCGTCCTGTAAGAGGTGATGTTAGAGCTGGAGGGAGGATTTAATTGTGAATTGGGGCAGGGAATGTCATACGTTTCCTCTTGACCAGTGCCCAATACTTTGATCTCATCAGCTTGGTTCTACAAGGAAACCAGGCTGATGGCAGCCTCCTGTGTGTGTGAACAATCTGAAGAGTGAAGAACAGACTCACAGCGGCACAACATGGGTTTTCGTTTATTCAGAGGAGAGCAAGGGCAGGTTCTGGCTTCATAGCAAAGTGACGGTAAGTTTCTTTAGCCTAGAGTTAAAGTGACCCAGCGAATCATGTGATGGCCAGCTCATCTCAAATTCCTAATGTCACAGCGATGCCAATATCACTGCTGTAAGTCTGAGTGGAGTGTTTTCAATGTTTTCCTTAAAACTTTGAGTTCTTACTCTCCAATTTTCTTTTTGAGCAAGCCAGACCAGTGAGTATGGCAGCGACGACAATCCCTGACACCAGTGAACATGCCTGGAGAATGTCACAGTGACCGAACTACCTGGATCCCAGTTAGGTTCGGCTGCCACAGCTGGGACTCTGCGAGTTCCGGGGCTGAGTGAAGCGTAGGGAATGGGCTTAGAGCAAAGAACTGGGTGTTTTTCAAAGGCTGTTCATGTGTTTGGAATGCTTTTCTTATACTTGTAATAAATTTGCACTGTCTAAATTTTAGAAAAGTGCAAATATGCAAAAATGCAAACAAAACAAAGAAGAATTCCCACTTCCCCGTTCCTCAGAGGTAATCAATTTACCATTTCGGTGTTAATTTGTGCGTGCGTGTGTGTGTGTTACCTCTTTGCAAATTTCTTTTCTTGTCCAATAACACATTGTATGCATCATTTGGTTTCATTTGGTCTATTGTCTTCTATGAGACTATTTTGAATGGTTCCCGATTCTTCTATGATAGGCAGCACCCTAGTTTATTTGAAAAATCCCCTCGTGGTGGACATTTAGGTTGTTTCCAACCTTTCTAACTTTTCAAATATCTGTATTTGAGAGTAGGCATTGAGTCAAAAAGTGTGCATCTTTTTAAAGCATGATGTATTTTTGCCAGCTAAATGGAAAGATCCCCGTAGATCTAGCTGTGCAGAAGTTAATTTGAATTGTGTGTACAATATTATGATTAACAGTAAATACAGAAATTAAATGCTCATTTTTTTGACTCAATCTACTCTGAAGGGGTCATTTTGATTCCAATTATTTTTTCTTCTAATACCCCCTCCCTATCTATCTATCTATCTATCTATCTATCTATCATCATCTATCTATCCATCTAGACAGAGAGAGATGTTTGCCTTTGGAGTAGTACTTAGTGGAGACACTGGATTTTCCCTGCTCTCAGGAAGCTCGTAAGTTTTTGCACCTGCAAGCTTCATAGGGGACTCTCAGTTGCCTGAGGTCAACCATGGTCCAAAAATATTAAATGGAAAATTCCAGAAACAATCAATTCCTAAGTTTTAAATTGCATGCCATTCTGAGTGGCATGCTAAAATCTTGTGCCATCTTGTTCCACCTGCCAGGGTCCCTGCCTAGCTTACCCATTCTGTGTAACACTACCCGTCCTTAGTCACCTAGTAACTGTCTCTGTCATCAGATCAGTTGTCTTGGTGTCCTAGTGCTTGTGTCCAAATAACCCTAATTTTACAAATAATGTCCCCAAGAACAAGAGTGGTGATGAAAGGGGCACCAGGGCATGAGACATGATGGAACAGATTAACTGTGGCACTAAGTGGCAATGCTGCCGGGCGTACAGGAAATCCAGCTTCTATGGGGCCCAGAACTGTCCGCAGTTCCAGTCCCCTCTGGGGACTGTGGAATAAATCCTCTGTAGACAAGGAAAGCCACCGTTTCACCTGTCTGGTGTGGTTCTGGACCCTCTGTAGGCCTCCCCTGCTGCTCTGCCCTCCTCTGCAGGAATGGATGGGGTGCCCCAGCACCCTCATCTTGCTCTTGGAGGTGACATCATAAGAAATGTCTGTCCCAGACGCGAGTGCCATCCTGTGGTCCTGCCGTCTGCCTGATGAGTCTGGGCAGTGGGTTTCAGCCTTTGGATACCATTCCACTCACCCCCTGTTTATGGGCCTCTTAGACCCCATGGGTACTAAGACAGAGGGAGTCCCCACAACCGAGGAGGCCGGTCATGGAGGTGGTGGCGGGGAAGCAAATCTGAACATTTAATAGCAAAAGATGGCAAATGAATGAAGGAAAGTTACATGTATCAACATGGATAAAATTTAAAAAACATATATATAATGTTTAGTAAACAAAAGTCACAGAAGACACCTCCACTTAGGTCTCATTTACCTAAAGCTAAGAATGGTAAACAGTTTGCATATTGTTTAGGGATACAACTTTATGCATGATAAACACGGCATTTATGAGCACAGGTACCTCAAGGTGGTGGGGAGTGGGCTTCTGCTGAGAAGAGTGGGATAGGGTGCTTTAATGTAATATGATGCTCTGTTTCTCAATACAGGGTGTTGGCATTATTTTCTGCTTGTAATTTTGTTTTTTTGTGCTGGGGATTGAACCCAGGGACACATTACTACTGATCCACATCCTCAGCCTTTTTATTTTATTTTTTAAAATTCTGTTTATTTATATGTGGTGCTAAGGATCAAACCCATGGCCTCGCACGTGTTAGGCAAGCACTCTACCACTGTGCCCCAGCCCCAGTCTCCCCTTTTTATTTTTTTATTTTGAGACAGGGTTTTGCTAAGTTGCCCCAGCTGGCCTCGAACTTGTGATCCTCCTGCCTCAGCCTCCCAAGTTGCTGGCATTTACAGGCGTGTACCACCACCGCCACCTCTGCCTGTATTTGTAATTGCTAATATTTCATTTTAAAAGCAGGCTGTAAAGACACATCCACACATAGTACTGCCTCAGTTTTGTGTTTAAAAAGTGTTTTTATGTTTTTCACGGGAAAAAGGTGGGAGGAAATACGACGTTAAATCACACGAAATTGCAATTTTTGTCGGCTAAAAATGCACAAATATCAACAATTTCATGTTTTTTAATCTAAGGCAATAACATAGCAACAGCCATTCCCTTCGCAAGTGGGAGTAAGGGAGATTTTGTTTTCTTTTTTTTATTCTTTAATGTCTCCAGATCTTCTGTCATGAACGCGTTCGGTGGGTCATATCAGAAACATTTCCACGTGCATTGGGAGGAGAGTGGGAAAGCTGGGCTCTGTTGGGGCTGGGTGGCCGGGTGCAGAGGGACGGCGTCTGTGCGCTGTGGTCCCCGCCCTGCGGGTAGCCAGCTCCTGGGACCGCAGCCCCGACCTCAGCTCTCCTGGCTGCAGCCTCCCCGTCTGCAGAACAGCAGAGTTGAGCGACGATCGTTTCCAAGCTCCGTTTCTGCTCTGCAAGGCTCGGATTCCTACAGGCTCCCTGGAAAGTCAGCGTGACTCTCCGATCCCAACAGCCGTCTCTCTGCTGCCCCCTAGTGTCCGCTGCGGCGCGGGCCGGCGGGTCCCTCACCTGCCGGGTGAGCGCGTTCGTGCCGCACGGCGGGTCCCGCGGTGCTGATGCGGCAATTGCAGGTAATTCATTTACGCACGGTGACTGTTACAGCCACCTCCGGGGCAATTAGCATCCCTGGCACCGAGACGCCAAACAAAGGAATTGCTGTGCAGCTGTAAAGTTAAGTCCTGCAGCCCAGGGTCAGCTGGTCCCTGGGATGAACGTGAGCGACAGCAGCGTCCCCTGCCGCCACCATTGTAGTCATTGAGATCTCCCGCGATGAAGTGGAGGAATCGGTGAGGGTCCCCTACAAATAAAAAGACGTCTTTTATTCTCCCCCAGAGCCCTGTAAAAGGTTTTACTTCTGTAGGCGGCTAGCAATGTTGTAATTGCTAGAAAAAGTAATGATGAGGATATTAAACTCTTCATTTTATACATATAAATAATTTAGCACATGGAATATATTTCCACTTTATTGCCATTTAAGGGAAGTGAGGAGATAGAACCAGAGGAGAAGGAGGGACAGGGAGGGAGTCACTTGCATTTGTGGTACCAGGCATGTCCTGAGGTTCTGATATCAGTATCTCAAAGGGCTCAGAGAAGCCGAGGCTGTTCTCATTTTCCAGATGAGGAAACTGGAGTTTGGAACGAACAGGAGAAACACCGCTGGTCAGGCACCTTGCAAAGTGGCAGAAGGGTGACGTGGGCTCAATGCCAAATGACCATTGCAAAAGGCTTTTCCTTTTGGTCCTAAGTAGGTGAGGCGAAGGGAACACCAGAAATCCAAAGAGGACCCAGTGGGAGAGGAAAGTGGGACAGACAGGCATAGAGGGACCAACGCCACAAGAGCAGGAACCTTCAACAGGGAAAGAGGCAAGGAGCCATGAGGCTCTGAGCCATGCGGGTGGGGTGCAACCCTTACCCCAAACACCACTACCATCACCACCACCATCACCATCACCATCACCACTGTCACCATCACCATCATCACCATCACCACCACCATCACAATCACCATCACCATCACCACCACCACCACCATCACCACCAACATCACCACCATCACCACCACCATCACCACCAACATCACCACCATCACCACTGTCACCATCACCATCACCATCACCATCACCACCACTATCACCATCACTATCACCACCACTATCACCATTACCATCACCACCACCACCATTACCATCACCACACCACCACCATCACCACCACCATTACCATCACCACCACCACCATCACCACCACCACCACTATCACCATTACCATCATCACCACCACCATCACAATCACCATTACCATCACCATCAGCATCTCCACCAAATCGAAAACAAAGAGAAAGGGGGAGGAAGAGAGGAGATGGGGGACATGCTGAATAACTTCCCCCTGTGGCCTGTTGGGGACCATCAGAGAAGATAATCAACTTCCTGCGTGTGCACAGTAGGACAAGTAGAGACCGCTTTGGTGTCAAAGACCCCTGGAGACTGAGATTTAGGGGAGAGGGAGGGAGACGGAGAGACCGAGTCTTAAAGGGAATGTCCAGAGCCATGGAGAAGCAGAAAGCACGGTTGTGAATCCCGAGCAGCCCGTGGCTTGTGCCCTGGTGAAGTGAGGGAATCCTCAGGGCAGGACACTGCACAGAACTGCAGCTCCGTCCTGCTCCACCCCCATCCCAGCCCTGCTTGGGGCCCTTCAGTGACACTGGAGTCCCAGCCAGAGGCGGGGCTGCCACTTCTCTATAGAAGGTGCACCCACGTCCTAAATAAAATGTTTCCTGACTTGTGCTGAAATCCTTCCCTGTCTTGTAGGCCAAGAACCTCAGGGGTCCTGAATTGAATTCCCCCTCCCCTCTGGGAACTCCTCCAACTCTTCTCCTGTGACATCCCCACCCTGAACGTGTCCTGAGAGACTGCCAGACGGCACAGAGCATCCTTCCCGTGCCAGGGTCCCTCGTGGAGTGGGTCTGGGCGGGGGCTGGGGTGCCCTCTGTCTTATCTAATGATCAATGCCTACACATCTTCTCTGTGTCCATCGGGGGAGATATCACCCACTTACACTCTAGAGATGCATAACCCGCGACTATTTGGTCGTGGTGAGTTGATGTTTAACTCGGCTTGGAGAGTCCTGTCTGCACAAGAAGAACAAATTAACAATTAAATTGACATTGATTGGAGTGTGATATGGCGAGAGGAGAGGACAGATGCCAAGACTTACAGACGTGCCCTTTGCCAGGAAAAGAAGTGTATTTATTACACACTCACGTTTGCCAATAAAGTCAGTCTGCAGAAGAACCCTGTAGGGCTTCAATTTGAAGGAAAGAATAGATTTTGTTGGTATAGTAGAAATACTATTATTAATTCTAATTAAACACTTGATACATGAACACATTGCTCTCATTAAAAAAAAAAACTTATAAAAAAGATTCGATCACTTTCACTCTTTCCTCCCTTTACATTCCTGTCAATTTGGTACGGATCTTTCTAGACCGGTTTCCACATCTCTGAGCGCAGATGCACCGTAGGAAACAGCACCCTCTGTGTGATGTTGGTGGTGGTGTGTTTTATGAAAAGGTGACACCGGAGGGATCATCTGCCATGCTTTTTCCTTCAGCCACGTGTTTGGGGTGCTACCCATGCGAGTTCGTTTACCCTGCCTCATATCCCTCTCGCTTCATTCTTTTAAACTGCTGCATAGTTTTACAACTAATGGCTGTCCCATAATTCAAGAAGCCTTTTTGCCTATTGGCAAATGTTTAGGTTGTTTCTAATTATTTGCTTTAACGTACCGTTATGTCTTAAGCACCCTTGGACATTCCTCCCAGCGTATGCGTACATGTGGTCCAGGAATGGTCCTTCATCCATGGTTTTGCATTCTGTGGTTCCATTCTTCTGCAATTGACTGTGGGCCAAATATATTATATGGAAAATTCCAGAAATGAATAGTTCATAAGCTTTAAATTGCATGCCATTCTGAGTAGCATGATGAAATTGCATGCTCTCTTGGTCCCTTCCACCTGGGATGTGAATCCTTCCTTTAGTCAGTGTATCCACGTGGTATACACTACCCACCTGTTAGTTACTTAGGAGCCAATGGTTGTCAGATCAGTTATCATTATACCACAGTGCTTGAGTCCAGTTACCCTTACTTTGCTTCATAGTGGCCCCAAAGCCCAAGAGTATTGAGACTATCAGTTTTATTATAGCATATTGTTATAGTTTTTCTATTTTATGAGTAGTTGTTGTTCATCTATGGTGCCTAATTTATAAATTAAACTCTATCCTAGGTGTGTATGTATAGAGAATGACATAGTATGTATAGGGTTTGGTATCAGATAATTTTAGGCCTTCCACTGGAGGCCTTGGAACTCTTCCCTGTGGGCCAGGGGACTACCATGTTTGTTTTTAGGGCAGATAAGGAGGCGTGTGTAGTTGGCATATAAAACATCACCAGGTACAGCCCAGTTGCCCTCCAAAGTGGTGGGATTCGCTCAGCTCCCAACAGCGTGTGGGAGACTTCTCACCCCCCACACCCTTGATGCATGTTCTTGAAAGTCCTGGAGCAATATTGCTTCACTAAAATTCCATTAGTCACACTTTTTACTCATTTGTGCCAAACGCTCCTCGGGTCTGAAGATTCTTTTAATGAACTCTGACGGCTGGCACAGCTTCCGTTTTATTCACAAGCACTCCTTGCCCTTGGCCTTTAAATACAGTTTCTAAGCAGCATGGATTGGCACTTACAGAGAGTCACTGTGTAGCGCAGGCCCCGGGGGAAAGAAGAAAACCAGCTCATTCAGAGTCCCCTGCGTGGGCCGAGAGGCTAAGGACTGAGGTGGGAAAAGGTGTTTGCAGGAGGGACTGGCGTTTGCACTCCTGTCGATGTGTTGGTGGTCTGCAATTCCACGTTCTGCGGTGACAGACCCTTTCCCCCTCGTGTCTGAGGTCTGGAGTGTCAGTCTTTGCCTCTGAGCCTATGAGTCTTGTACAATTGAAAGAATGATTTAAAAACTTTATTAAGTTGGTGGTGTGTGCTCAGGGCTTTGTATTTTTATTTAATGTTTGTAAATCTCCCTCTTATTTTCGTGCTGTTATTATAGACTAGAAAACGGAAGTTCAAAAGCTGAATAACTTGCTTAAGGAGGGACTACATCCAGGCTTATAGGGCTCCAAATCTTTGTGATCTACTTTAATGCAGAGAAGTTAAATAGAAAAGCCAACAACACTGATATGAGACCAGAGAGATGGAGAGACCGTATCAGCAACAGACACGTATGAGAGTGAGCAATGAAACAAAATCCATGTGTTGAACAGGGTGCTTTGTCGTTTGTGAGAAGTTACACGTGGATTATGACATAGTGGTTCAGAGGGCATACTGAAGTCAGATGGCCTGGCTGCAAATCCTGGCTCTGCTGTTTATGAGCTGTGTGATTTGGAGCAACTTACTTAACCTCTCTGTGCCTCGGTGTGCTCATCTACAACATGGAGATAAAAATAGTATCTATTAATAAACTGTAATGATTAAATAAGATAGTGTATGCCAAGTATCTAGAATAGCACCTGGCACCTGGTCAACACCATGAGATGTTCGTCATCTTCACATGCCGTGTTCACTGCCTGGCAGGGACTGTTTCCGCCACGCTGCTTGACAAGGTCCAGCATGGGGAAGGGCTGGGCAAGGCCACCATTCCAGGAAATTGCCTCGGTCATCTCTTCTGGGAATTGGGTGTTTTCTTGTAATTATCGTACTTATAACTATGTAACTGCTAATCATATTCCCTGGAAAACTTGTTACTAATGATGTTGTGATAAAAATTTAACTTCGATGAGTCTGCGGAGCTTGGGGGAGGATGAGGAATGCTTTAAAAAATATCAATTTCACACATGATACAGAGTTTCAAAAAACTACCATTATAGGAATTGCTTGCTCCTACGCTGACCACACCTGCCCCAGTTAATGCTTTATCAGTAAAACAGCCCAGGCGTGGACGTCAAGGGCCACCCTGGAAATGCAGGACAGAAAGAACAAAGAAACAGCACGTGCAAACAACTAGAAAAATATTATGCCCTCATTGCATGTTAATTGGGTAAGCGTAGTTCATGCTGGCTTAGGTCTCACACATGTATCACTATAGGTAGAGGACAGATAAATAATATCCGAATAAAGAATATTCGGATAAAAATCAAGCACTCATACTGATTGTTTGGCAGTAAATAACCTTAGTTTTAACTGAGCTTGTTTAGGTAATAGAGTAGAATTTTAAGGTTAAATCAAAAACATAATATGAGCTAAAGAGTCAGTGCATATTTTGCTCAGCAGTTTGGTAAAATTAGCTTAAAACAAAATAGTCATTCTGCTGAACAACACGTCTGACACCAAACAGCAGACAACAGCCAGGAGGATGAAGAGGAAGATGCCTTAATGTACCTGTGATGTGCTGGACGCCTGCTGGAAATTGTGGTTAATGACAAACCTTGTGTGATTTCTCTCCAGCTTGCACCTTGATTGATCCTGCTTTACTTGATACTATAAAAGAAGAGCTCAAATAAATCTGAGCAGCACTTGCTTCAAGTTGCTCCAGGGGTCTGTGGGGTTCCTCTGCGCCGACTCCACCCATCCTTGGAGTTGCTGGGCTGGTTCCGGGCAACTGCCCTCATTCCCATTTTGCCAAAGAGGAAAAGGAAGCCCAGGGAGTTGAGCAAGGAGCCCAAGACCATGGAGTCCGTCAGGGACGGGCCAGAGCAGAACCAGGCCGCTGCCAACCTGTCTGGGGTTTCCAAGCACAGCACCCCTTCTGCGCTCTTCTCAGTGTACACAGAGGGGGCTGTGCCAGCCTTGGGATGTCTGTGCGGGATGGGGCAAGGTGGGCACAGTTGTAGAGAGGGGATTCAGGAAGAGGAGCACGCAGAACCATCCAGAACAATTAACCCAATGGGTTTCATGAACTTTTATTCCCATGCAATATGTTTTTCCTGTAGACTTCCTTCCGTCCAGCCCCAGCCACCACCGGGATGTCCCCTGTCCCAGGGCACCTACCTGGCATCCCCTGCAGCCCATCCTCCTTGCTATAGGCAAATTCATATCTCTAAACCCGAACCAAATGTGCCAGCCCCTGAGTGAAGCCCTCTGTGGCTCCCCATGACCTAAGGACTTGGGCTAAACTCCTTCACGTGGTGGGTGAGATCCTGCCAGATCTAGCCCGTCTTAGTCTGTTTTGTGTTGCTATAACAAAATAGTCGAGGCTTTGTCAGTACAGAGGTTTATTTGACTCATGTTCAGGTGGCTGGAAGGTCCAAACAGCATGGTGCCAGTGTTCGGTCAAAGGCCCCTGGCTGTGTCACAACAGGGTGGAAAAGCGGAAAAGGAACTCGGTGCAGAAGAAACCAAGGCATGGGCCTTTGTAACACTGGCTGCAGAGACTCATCTCTGCAAGCTTCCAGCAGAGCTCCGTGGCCCCCCTGGAGACCAGGCACCCAGCACAACAACGTCTGGGGGTGTACCACATTCAAACCACAGTACCGCCCTTCCTTCTGTCACTGGAATAGGGCTCTGGGAAGTTCCGGGGGGTGGAGGAAGGGAGCTGGACTCGGGAAAGTGGGGTCCTTGGCTAATGACAGAAATGAATTTGATTGTGTTCCAGAGACATGGAGATTTATCTAAGAAAGCAGATCCACACTCAAGGGAGAATGTGGGACAGCTTTTGGGGTAAAGCAAGGGATACATTCAAGGGAGAACCCTGAGCCAGCCTGAGAGTGGGAGACAAGTTTGGGGGTCCTGGCTTCTCTTCTAAAGGAAATTTGGTGAGGGGTGGGTGTGGGAAGGTAAGAAGGGATGACATAAAGGGTCATTCTCAGAATCCTTAGGCTATCATGGATTCTCTATGATTTCATTGATGGACAGTCCCCTAAATTATAGATTTCTTTTTTTTTTAAAATATTTTTTTGGTTGTTAGATGGGCATTTATTTATTTATTTATATATGGTGCTGAGAATTGAACCCAGTGCCTCACACATGCTAGGTAAGCACTCTACCACTGAGCCACAGCCCCAATTATAGATTTTTTAAACTGTCATACCTCTTTACTTAATCTATGTATTGGTGGGCTAATTAACAATGACAAGGTAATTTTCATAAGTGGGTGAATTCATGGTAAACTTAAGATCTACAGATTTCTCAGATATTTGGGAGCGACCGTCTCAGTAGAGGGACTGGTTTGGGGAGCGATAGCCCTGTTACCACAGATTAAAATGGCATGCCCTTGTTCTTCCTATATGTCTCCTCTCTTCTTATTTTAATTTCTCCTATCTTACCTCACTTCCATTTCCTGCCTCATGGCTCAAGCCCTGTGTTCCTTCTGTCCCTTGAAGCCAGCAGCGTGGTTGGAGATGATCTTGCTCTGAACCTTCTAAGTCTGGCCAAGTTCCACTCATCTTTATGCTTCTGCTTAGGACTCTACTCCTCTGGGAAGCCTTCTTTGCATCCTCCACTTCAATCTTTTCTCCCCAACACCCCACACCTCCCTCTTGATAGCATCTGCCATGCAGTGTTGTGATTGCTGTGCTTAAACTAATCCCACTGGACTGTGGGCACCCTGAAAACCATGGTTGCGCCTCTCTAATTCCCTGCTCTCCCTGGGACCTAGCAAGGAAATAAGAGTTATTTACATATTGATAATTATAAATAGAGGTGCTAGTCATAGCCAAGGCAGTGGGGGCTGTTGACAAAGGTAACTTGAAGGAGATGAGAAAATAAGATAAAAGGAGAACCATAAGGAACATTCCCAGGGATGGCAAGAGACTGGTTACACAATCCAAAGGGGAAGACAGTGGCACTATTGTGGGAAGATAGAGGGCTGAGAAATAGGGGCCGGGATGAGGAAGAAGAGGGGGCCTTGGAGACAGGCCAAAGGGCGGTCTCTTAGCTCTGTGAACTGGCACCTGTTTACCCTCTCAGGTTCAGAGCCCTGTGATTTGTGAATAAGCAAAAAAGAATGAGCATCTGAAAGAGCTTATTGCAACTGTAGGCTCAGTATTCCGGCTCTCTTTCTTTTTTATTTCTCCAGTGCTGGGGATGGAACCCAGGGCTTGGTGCACGTTAGGCAGGCGCTCTACCGTTGAGCTACCTCTCCAGCCATCACTTGTTTGTACTTACCCTCTTTTCCTAACTTTTGCCGCTGCTCTCATCTCTCAGTCTTCCACAAACAATGCCTTGTTCTTGACGTTTGATGGCTTCTTGCTCCACCTGCTCCTGTGTACTACCCGCCGCTAGGGGGCGCAGTAGAACAAACCAAGGTGGGTGCCTCTCTAGCCCCCAGGGGCCCTCTATGGTGCCTACCGGCCGAGCCCCCGGAGAAGGGGGCGGGGATTCCATCACGTGACCCTGGTGCCCGGCGCCCGCGCAGGCGTCGTGGGCTCGTCGCCGTCGCCGGGTCGGTCGCCCGTGCCTCTTCTGCCAGGCGGCCGCCCGGCGGGCCTGCGGCTTTCCCTCGCGCCGCTGCGGGCCGCGGGCCGGGGTCATGTCCCGAAAGCAGGTGGCGAGGAGCCGGCCGGGCAGTGGCAGCCGGAAAGCCGAGGCCGAGCGCAAGCGGGACGAGCGGGCGGCGCGCCGGGCCCTGGCCAAGGAGCGGCGGAACCGGCCGGATCCCGGCGGCGGCGGCGGCTGCGAGGAGGAGTTCGTCAGCTTCGCCAACCAGCTGCAGGCCCTGGGGCTGAAGCTGCGGGAGGTGCCGGGGGACGGGTGAGGCGGGCCGGGAGCGCGGGGGGCGGCGCCGGGGACGCGCCGGGCCGGGCCTGGCCACCGTCGCCGCTCCCGTCCTTCCCTTCTTCCTTCGGGCGTCCCGAGCGCCTCCCGCGAGCCAGCACCGCCGCGGGGGCGCGGGTCCGGCGGCCGCGAGGCGGCCCAGGCCCCCTCCCCGGGGGCGCGCAGCGACCCGGAGGCGCCCAGGCGTGGTCCACGCGGCGAGGGATGGAGAGAGGGCTGTGCGGGCGAGCTCTGCAGCGGGCTGACCGCGGACGGGGGGCCAGGAGGGCTTTCCGGCAGGTGACGTTCAAGCCGAGACCCGAAGGAATGAGGGGGAGCAGTCATAATGATCACGGGGCAAGTGGGAAGGGACGTCGGCCCCTGGGTGTAAGGCTTTGCCTCCTGGGGGGCCTTGCTGTTGGCGGTGGCCCTTCCACACTTGGAACCTGCTGTTCACCCGGCTGAAGCAGATTCTCGCATTCTTACGCATGGGCCTTGGTTTCTCCCGTTAGCGGACGCGCTTCCCCGAGCTCGCATGGGGCTTGGACAGGAATCCAGGTTCAGTCCGTTAAGGAACACGGGATAAATGAGTCGGGCGGGAGAGAGTGGAGGGAAGGCGATAGGGATCTAGGAGCAGGGGTGGAAGAAGGAAGATGATAAGGTAGAGGGGGAGGAGAACAGCATCCCCATTGCAAGGGGGGAGAAAAGGAGGTCTGGTTGCTAGGGGTGTCACTGCAAGAGACTATATCAAGGATAGCCTGGCGCCGTTTTTTCATCCCTTCAAATGAACTGTCATTTGGGCAGAGAGAGGAACAGGGTGAAGCTGGAGACCACGCAGAGTCTCCTTAGCTAGAAATTGTGGAAGAAGGTGTTTTCATGATCTCATATTACATTGCAGCTTGTTGATCAGCGCTGTTAATAAACTGTCCCTAATTTACCTTTCCTACCTTTCCTTGAGTGCTTTGGGCAAATTGGATTTCATCCTGTTCATAAAGAGTTGGCCACACCCTCTGGCTGTGGTGTTTTTGCTGAAGTCACAATTAGAGCTTGATCACATTTATTCACCACACCTAGCACAGTGGCTGCCCCAGAAGGTATTCAGTACCTGTTTGCTGAGAGAATGAGAAAAGTTAGAGATTACACTAAAAGTTCATAGTCTACCCTACTAGGCCATGCGTAAGCTCACCGTTGTATAAACCAAGATGCCAGTTGAATACTTTGGAATTGGGGTAGGGCCATTCCTTGTAAATGACAGGATTGTTTGTGTGTGTTGTAGTGGACATGGTATTCTCCACCTCAGGGTGCTGGAAACAGGTACTTAACAAAGTTGCTCATGGGTAGGAATCTGTATGGGAGCTGTAAAATCTTGACGGGGCTTTCATATGACTTTGGGAAACTTTGAGAGTACTACTCCTCTCACCCCCCAGAGAGAGCATACTTCCCAGTTCTCCAACGCGCTTTGTTGGAGGCTACTGGTGATACATGATATGGATAATGATATGTTAGGAGTTCATAGCCTAGTTAGGGAGAAGCACTGGGTCTCAAGCATTTGGGTCTTAGGACCCCTTTGCGTTCTGAAAAATCTCAGAGGAACCCAAGAGCTATTGTTTGAATTATAGTTACCAGTATTTACTATATTGGAAAGTAAAACAAATTCTTGAAACAGGAATACACAAGCACACGTTCCAATAGCTATCCATAGCTGATGTTTGAGTGATGACCTTATATACTGGTAGCCTCTGGAAAACTCCACTCTACACTTGTGAGAGAATGAAAATGAAGAAGGAAGTTGATAACATGTTAAGGTTTTTAGCTCACAGATACCTGAAAGGGTCTCAGAAGACCTTTCCACTTCCCCAGTCTCGTGGGCCATGCTCTGAGAACAGATGATACAATATATTTACAACATACATCTGTATGGTTTGGTGTATTAATAACAGTGACTGACTAGCTGTGCTTTTGAGAAGGAAGTGGCTTAACACTCTCTGAAGTGGTTAGGAAGGTCTCAGTTCATTCAGCAGGTATTCTACACCACTAGATGCCTCTCAAGAGGTTCTCTGACCTGATTGTGTCATGAAGGACCAGTACGAATATCTCAAAAGAACATTCCAGGTTGAGTAGTGTATGCAAAGGCCCAAGAGCACATTGTTTTTGAGTCATCCACAATTTGTAAAGGACAACAGAAGTATAGACTAGAAGGTCAGAAATAAGGGCAGTGAAGGTGTGGTGGGGTGCTCTAGCTCACCCGGGGTGCTCAGTGTCTGACTTCCGAGGTCCCTACTCTTTGGATAATATTAGATAAAATAATATTTCCTCTATACAGGCCTCACGAAGCCAGGCCCCTCCTGTGCAGTGGTTCTTCACTGGGGCAGCAGGAGCTGAACTGGCTCAGCCCTCTTGGGTGTCATGGTCCTTTTGAATGTGGTGATGTCAGTCTTCCTCATTGCAGTGCGTAGTGTAGGGTCTTGTGTATGGCAAGAAGTGTCAGA
Organism: Glaucomys volans; assembly: GCA_020662805.1. NCBI lineage: Eukaryota > Metazoa > Chordata > Mammalia > Rodentia > Sciuridae > Glaucomys > Glaucomys volans. The sequence continues at coordinate 18,361 of JAJEJO010053809.1, forward strand.
TTTTTTTCTTGTGTACCCGTAGGATAAAATATAATGAAGTTATTGGGCTCTAAGAAAGTAGTTGACAATCCTCCCTTTTCTCTCCATTCTGGTGTGATTACAGTGTGAGTCGCCAGAGCAGCAGCATCTTCCTGTTGGCAGCTGGGTACTTGTGTTGTTCTATAATTGGTTGTTTTGGGAACTTGAGTGCAAGCCCTTACTTGTATCCCTAAAGCACATTGTTTCTCAAGCAGGGATGATTTTACTCCAGGGGATATTTGGCACTGTCTGGAGACATTTTTGGTTGTCATAACTGGTAGGGTGGGAGGTGGTGGTGTGCTCGAGGCCAGGGATGCTCCCAAGGGTCCTATAATGCACAGGACAGTCCTCATGACAGAGGACTCCCTAAATGGCCCTAGTGTGGAGGTCAGGAAGCTCAGCTGTGGCGTAGTGGTGGGAGTGTGGACTCAGGAAGCAGCTGCATCTCCTGGAGGTCCTCAGGGCATTGCTGCTGTCTTCTCAGCATCTCAGGTGCTTTGCTGGGTTCCCTGAGGGAGCCCAGGCCCTTAGTGTTTGTCATGTTTCCTGTGTCACTGCTTTGTAACCCTGTCAGGAAAGCAAGTGGTTCCAGTATATCCTGACTTGTTTTTAGTGGCTCAAAGAAAGTCTGGTAAATGAAAAGTAGGTTAAATAAATTTAACAGTTACTCCTAATTCTGCATCTAGGGGTGATGATGGCTAACATTTTTGTGTTGACATTTGGAGGAGAGTGCAGACTGGAACCTGAGTTTGAGTCCTGGGTCCACCACCTAGTAGTTTTGTGACCTTGGGCAAGATACCCTTGAGGGTAATAATAGTAACTGTCTTGTAGAGCCGTGACGACTCAGTGCGTCCAGTACATCACAGCAGTCCTCGGCACACTGGGAGGGCTGTTGTGGAGGTGGCCTCGGTGTGTGTTCTCTGTAGGTCACTGTGTGCTTCTGGGTGTGTGCACAGGTGATCGTATTGGTGCTTGTGAGTATGAGCAGTTTTACACCTGCTTTCTGGGCTTATAGAAGGACATTTGCCCGTGTCCCTGAAAGCTCTTGGTAAGCTTGCTACTCTCTGTAGAGTACTGTGAAGTTTGATATGTTAAACATAAGTGTCTGGGGAGAGGGTGGGAAAGGTGAAGAACTGGGGAATGGACAAATCGTGCTGTGTGCTTGTGGGGAAATATCACCATTCATTACAATTTTATATATAACTCTGATGCACCAATTCAAAAATAAATAGAAGGAAGACTAATAGGGCATAGGAAGGGGACAAGTGGGAGGGGAAGGGAGGGAAAGAGAAAGCACTGGGAATTGTAATGGAGAAAACTGTTATATGCATTTAGGAGTATGGCAAAATTAACCCCACTATTATGTATAATTATAATGCACTGATACATTAAAAAAATAACATACATATATTATATTTTGTATATATACATATAAAATTTTGTGTTAAATCCTCCCTGTTAAAGTAGGTTCAGAAATGGACTAGTGGTGGCAGATACTAAAGGTTTACAAAAACCTTGAGAGGAAAGCTCAAAATTGAAAACGTTTTAGCCGTTAGTCTCCTTTTTTTCCAGCAGTTGAGAAAAGACTGCCATTGTTAGATTTTAGCAGTAGACACCTCAGTCTAGTGATAGAACTCTGTACCCTGATCCCTCCTCGAATCTTGTCCCAGATGGATTTCTAGCTCCTTGATTTCTAATTTATAGAATCACCCTTATTTAATCCTTATTTAAATTCTTTCTCCTCCTTCCCCACCAAAAATATAAATATATTCCTTATACATTGAAGAGATTCCTGCCTCTTAACTTTCTGTTGACAACTTACTTTTCTGAGTTGAAAAACAAGCCTTTCTCTCCTACACACGAGGGTCTGAAATCCTTCTGACTGTGGTGAGTTTGTGTTTTGGAATTAGCATCGCCGTGTTTGAAGGCAAGAGTTCCTAGCCTGGCATCCCGCTGGCTGGCTGGCTGGCTTTACAGTGCTCTCCTTCCTTCCTTTCTGGGCACCAGGCTGTGTTTGTCTTGTTTCAGTCTCTATTTCTGGGCTTTTGTGTTTGTGATATGGTTGGAATTTTAGGAGTCTTTGAAGGCTTTGAAAATAAAGATAACTGAGAGTTTATTACTAGCATTTTAATTTTAGAAAAACACAATGTGTTTAAAGTTTTCATTTAGCAGGAGTAACAGTGGCATGTCACTCCCTGGGTGACAGGTTAGTGGTGTGGGGGGAGTGGCTTCGCACAGTACAGCTGTTCGTCGCCCAAGTGTTCCTTGGCATACCCAAGTGTTCCTTGGCATAGCTTTCTCTACTTTTTACTCCTTCAGGGTCCTGTGCTCAGTTTGTATTGGAGTCTTGGCAAAGTGCTGTCTTTTGGGTACTTTTGTTAAATGAGTGTTGCCCTAGAAGGGCAGCTGGAGTGAAACTTGGTTCAGAAAAGAGGCAGTAGATACGACATCATTTGGAAGAGGGTCTGGGAATTGTAGCCCTTTGGCCTGGGTAGCCTGTGAGGTCTTCACCCTGTGTTCAGGTAGTTAGGGTGTCCCCAACTTCACTTGTTGAGGCATCTGAGGCCCAGAGAAATTTAATGACTTCCCAAGCAGTCAGCTGGTAAGTGGGGACTAGAATCCTTGTTTGTTGCCTCTGGAGAAGGTAATGTGGCTGAACGTGGGTCCTGGGGCTCTGCCCCTGGCATTTGGGGAGTCTCCTGACCTGTTAGACTTGAGGCTTTGCCTCATCTGTGTGTGAAAGATTTCCAGGGGTGGCCTGGCATGAAGCATCATTTGTTTTAAATGAACTAAGTTCATTTTTGAAAGGTCTTGACCATCATTTTTATTCTGACAGCAATTGCCTGTTCAGAGCCCTTGGTGATCAGCTCGAGGGACACTCACGAAATCATCTGAAGCACCGACAGGAGACTGTGGACTACATGATAAAGCAGCGGGAAGATTTTGAGCCCTTTGTTGAAGATGACATTCCTTTTGAGAAGCATGGTAGGTTCACTGTGGGACACTGGCTCCTTCAGGAATCAGGGATGCTTTGGGTAATTAAGTGCATTGGCATCTCCACCCCCACCAGGAGGTTTGGCTAATATCAATTATGGCATTTGTTTATTTATCAGCTACTTATTTGTATGCTCTGTAACCGGCAGCATGCTGGGCAGCTGGGGATCCATAGATTTAGAGGTATGTGCCCTTAAGAAAAGTGGTGGAGTTGGGGCTGAAAGTGTGGTCAGTGTTAGAATGCCCACCTAGCAAGCACAAAGCCCTGGGTTTGATCTCCAGCACCACCAAAAAGAAACAACAAATAGAAAAATACTTTTAATTGACCTGAAAATCTGTTCTTGATTTTTGTCAGTAGAATGGGAAGAACTGGCTCCACAGCAGCGTGTGTGTGCTGGTTCCCTTTTAAAAGGTGAACACACACCGCAGAAAATGCTGGAAAGACACTGATGTTGTATCGTTGTTATTTCTTGGCTGTACTTATTTTTCAGAACTCACTCTCTTTACATTTCTATAAAAACAAAAAAAAACTCCTATCTCATAGGGCTCTTGTGAAGTTTAAATTAGATAACAAGATTAAAATAAATGCTTAGTAAGTTAGTTGCCTGGAGATGATGGGATTATTCTCAGTTTTTTTGGTTATTAAAGAATCTCATATTACTTTTGTAATCAGAAAAATTAATAGTCAGGTTAATTTCTCACCCAAACTCAGACACAGCCTTTTTTCTTTGAGGCAAGTCAGTTAATGACTTTAATTAATTTCTTTTGGGTTCAGATGTATTTAAGAAATACAAATGAACTTTTAGGCTTTAACTCACCAAATTATTTACTGAGGCTCTGCTCTGCTAAGTGCTGACACCCTCACGTTTTACACACAGCATGTTCATCCGAGGGCTCACATCTGTCTCCTATCAGGAAAGAGAATCCCTCCTGTGTTCTGATCATGGACTCCAGAGGCCCACATTGAGAATGGGTGGGAGGGAGGCCAGGAGGGGGAGGCGAGGTAGGCTGTCCACATTGACCAGATGAGGGAAGAGGAGGGTCTCCACCAAAGAAGTTAAGGGTGAGGATAGGAGTGGACCCAGTCCAGGACACAGCTTGCGTATAATTGACAGGACTTACTGGAAGTGAAGAGGGGAGAGGGCGGAGGCAAGGGTGGTTCTGAAGTTTCTGCTTTAGGTGTAGCTTGGTGGCAGTACTGTTAGCAAGAGAGGGGGCAGCTGGGAGAGGACGCTGTGCTTGACACACGCATGCTGAACATTCCTTAGCATAATCACTGTGTTGATCACACAGTATGTGATCACTGTGTTGTTGTATTTACTGGAAATGCTCGGTAATATTCGTTGAAGGAATAAATGAATGGGTCCTTCTTCAGAGATTGCTTAGTGCTCTCTGAGACTGCACATAGTTCACCCAGCTGATTTCAGAGACTGATGAAGCTAGTGGGCTGTGCAGATGTGGACTCTTGTTATTCTTTGGAACTAAATAAATATCAAAGCTTGTGTGCATGTGGATTTCTTCATTGTAAAGACTGTCTTTCTTTCTTATTTCCATGCAGTGGCCAGTTTGGCAAAGCCTGGTACTTTTGCTGGCAATGATGCAATTGTAGCCTTTGCAAGAAATCATCAGTTGAATGTGGTGATTCATCAACTCAATGCCCCCCTGTGGCAGGTAGGTCACATGTTGAAGAATTTATCTACTTAATGAGCTTTGGGGGTATCCTAACAGATGGGGCTTGACCTGTGACGTTGAATACACAGAAAAACTCAGACTGTGAGCCTAACCAAAGACAAGTCTTGTGGTACCTGGAACTAATCCCTGTGCTGTGGGCAAATGGAGTCTGGAGTAATCAGAACTCTTAAAATGCTGTAAAGGTTATTTAGCAGCCAGTTAATTGGTTAATTTGGGGATGGAGAGCTTAATGTGGAAATACATTAGATAATTCCTTAAAAATATCTAAGTGAGAATTTAAAGGATCTGCACCTACAGATTCTGCTTTTGAAACCTGCACGTTTCCATGTTTGTTTCTGTGCTTTTTAAGTAGAGCAAAACAAGACAAAATTAATCAGAATAACCATCACCAGTAGTGCGTTTTGATCAGCAGAACTTACTGCAGGGTCCAGGATGTCAACCTTGAGGTCTGTTGTTCTGCTCAGCTGTGCACAGTGGTTTCAGTGGTTCTTCTACAACGAAACGGAAAGATTTTAGAACACATGTCAGTGTATGCCATGGGAGAGCAGACCCACTGTGAAGCCACTAGGGTTTCCTTCCCCACCCCATTGTGGAGTGTCCTTAAATTAATCTCCTCTCCCAAGTAGTCCATCAGAGCAAACATTCTGAATATGGACCATCAAAGATCGGGCTGCAGGTGTGTACAGGTCCTGCCCCTTCTTCTCAGATTCCGAATGCTTCCTGTCACTTTGTAGCTCAGGTCCTGAAGACTGGCACTTGATTTCTGTTACTGTCTTCCCCATTACTTCCCTATTTCTAACCTTTTCTTAATTAGAAAATTTAAACATGTTAATTGTAGAAAACTTTGAAAGTTAAAAAAAAATCCCATAAAGGTTAGTAAAACTCACCCAGAGTCGGTCACACTGCCTGGAGATGGTCACTGTTAACATTTTACTGTGTCCCTCTCATTCCCACACACATACTTAGCTATTAAAAAAGCATTCAAATGTAATTGGAAAGGTACACAGCAAGGTGTTTTTACAACGCATTTTAAACACATCTGCATGCCCTGCAGATCCATGTGTGTATATATGCGTGTGATGACACATGAGGTCTGTTCTGCTCAGTTGTGCACAGTTTCCCTGTGTGATTATCATCATAAAGGTTACAGCGCCTGTTTTTCACGTGGCCTCTGTGTATACTCCCTTGTAAATTGCTTAATCATAGCCTGTACTGCTTAAGAAACAAAAGGTCAGGTTTGTAGAGACATGATTTACATATAGCAAAGCTCGCTCTTTTCACGTGCGTAGTTCTGTTTGACAGTCATTCAGCCACCAACAACAACTCGTGAAATAGTTCCACCACCACAAGTTGCCACTTGCTCTTTGCGGTCACTGGTGCCTGCACCCAGTGCCCGGCCTTTTGTAACCACTATCTGATTTGTCTCTTAAGTTTTGTTTTTCCAGGATGCCATATAAATGGAAGTCTTCAGCCTTTTGTGTCCAGCACAGCATCCTTTTATAAAAATTCTGCTCTGACTCCCGGGGTTAGTGAGGCATTTCAAGTTACAGGGATCTAATGAGCAGGAGCGAAACAGTATCTGGGTGTTCTCTGGGGCATTGTTGCTGGAGGTACCGACTCCAGGTAGAGCGATCACCTTTTAAGTGGTGCTCTTTCTAAGGATGACGTGTGAGCCAAGAGTGCTGGTTGCTGCTTTGTTCCAAATTTTGTCATTTCGCTTACTCTATTTAGCGTGTCTTCAAAATCATTTGGAGGCTAATCTTGAAGGAAAATGTTTATTTCCATTGGATTTTCTCCATGTCCCTCTTCTCCAGTGCAGCTTCTTATGAAACTTTTAAGAATTGAAACGCATCGGTTGCTGCTGTCTGGGCATGACCTCTTGCATTAGTGATGAGTAGGCTCACACTCACAGCATAGCGACACTGCCGCCTGCGTGCTCTTCTGGGTAGGAATGGAGTTTGTGCTGTGTGTAACATGGAAGGTGAAAAGTCCTTTGCAATCTGCCCATGAAAACCGTGATTCACAATTTAATGACTATTCCTCAGGTGTTTTTTTTTTAATTTTTTTATATCGGTAGTGTGTGTATATTGTTAAGTATTTAAGACTTTAGAGATTGTGTCATTCAAAAATTCTAATAAAGTGTTTCCTTTCCTAGTACTCTTCCTGGGAAACAAATGAACTGTCACTCTTTCCTGTGTCCACAGTAGACCCTCTGCCCTTTGAGACCTAGGTATTCCCCTGGAGAAAACTTCTACAGTCCCAGCATCTGGACCTGGTAGTTCCTCTTTGTTCCATGTTTTTTTTTTTTCCTGGTTTTGGACCACAGATGCTGTTATAATAATGGTAGTGTCTTAACTACTTGTGACCTGTAGTAACAAAAAGAAGGAGGTGTTGATGTTTGGAGTCTTAACAAAGAGTTCCTGGGACTGTTACTCTGTCCTCAGGGACAGAATCAGGGTCACTTTAGAGTTTCTGGGGAAATGGAGTTTTTATTTTGGGATCTGCCCAGACCAGACTTAGGGCTTCCGTCTTGCCTGACTTTAGGGAGCCCATTCTTCTCGCGTGTACCAGGGGTGCGTCCATACCGGGCGCCTTGTGAGTGCTGCTGCCAGGGCTGTGCAGTGTGGTAGCATTACCATACTAAATATAATTTTGTTTTTAAATTGGTGTGAGCAGAAGATTTTTGAGATTGTTGCTGATGACATGTCTATGGTTGATGAAAAATACAGTTTTTCTGTTAAGGACAGGTGACGCTAATGACATGTGTCAGGTCCTCCATTTATATGGCTCCCTTTCAAGGCTCATGCAGTTTAACAATTGTAATTTTGCATTCTTTTTCTCAAAAAAGCATCTCAATTTGTTTGAACTTTAAGCTCAACAAATCTAGATCAACTCCCATCTTCTCTGTTGGAAGGGCCTGTGAGTTTGAGGGGCTGTGAGGTCCTAAAGCCCCTGAAACTTAAGCTTATCTAATTTTGCTATAAACCTGCCCTTGGTATTTGAAGGTGTCTTCTTATGGATTTATTTCCATATTGTTGCATATTAACTAAGCACATCAAAGCATATAAGGGTGGGAGGAAGATAATTCAGAAATTAGTAATGACATGACTGGTCATATTTCCAGCTAGCATCTGATAGAGCGTGCTGACTGGGCTTCCTGGGCCCCCCAGGTAGGCTTTTCTGCCCAGGGGTCGACAGTCCAGACCCTCTCTGGCATCTCCCCATCTTTCATGTGCAGATTCGGGGTACAGACAAAAGCAGCGTGAGGGAGTTGCACATCGCCTATCGGTATGGAGAGCACTACGACAGCGTTCGGAGGATCAACGACAACTCGGAGGCACCCGCACATCTCCAGACCGACGTGAGTGGCCTGTTTCCTTTGCATTCTTGCCCTCTAGGAGGAGGGTCCAGAGCCATGTGCCCTGGAGCTGAAAACCAGGGTTTGTTTTTTTTTTTAGTGGAAAGTTGGTGCTAAGAATCTCTGGGTTTGATTATTAGAATGTTTCTTCCTTCTTGGGTCAGGTGAGGGAGAGAGATAAAATTGCTTGTTAGCCTATTATTTCCCCTGTCATCTGAGAGCTATGACTATCAGATGTATATAAAAAAATCTGTGAAATTAAAAAATTAGTTTTTTGTATTTTAAAAATTGATCCATTCCTGGATCAATTTCTGAAAATTAGAAACTGTAGAAAAGGTAAAGAAGAAATACAAAATCAGCTACCTGGGTGCCAATTTTGTTACTGTTTTGGTAGATTTCCTTTTAGTCATTTAATGTATTACAGTTGGTTTGAGATTATATTATCTATATAGCTTCAATTCCTGCTTTTTTCAGTTAACACATTATCACACAAGGCTTTTCTCACATTGTTACCCACTTTCTGAAGCCATCATTTTAAAAACAGTTTTATTTTTTGAATTGTTCATATTTGTCCATGGGTCAGAATTCAAAATGTACAACAGGATATATATTGAAAGTCCTTCTGTTACCCTTCTGCTTTAACCATCCTGTTCCCTTCCCAAGATGCAACTTGTGGGGTCAGTATATCAGAACGTCTCCTAAGGGGTATTTTGCATATCAAGCAAACATATATGCATATGTACAAATTTCGCTTTTCCCATTTTTATTCTGTCTCCACCCCCAGTTATAGCATCCTGCGCTGGCATCCTGCATTGTGCTTTTTGAATTCAGCGTGGAGTTTGATTCATAGCAGTACACGAGAAACCTTTTTAAAAGGCTTCATGCTATTCTGTTACGTGGATGCCTTACAACATGGCGACCAGCCCCTTACCGATGGACTTTGAGATGCTTTCAGATTTTGCTTTAGAACTATTGTGCAGTGCTCTGTGTACCCCACTTCACACGTGCCTGAGGGTGCCTCCAGGATAGATTTCAGGAGGTCCTTTCTGTGTCGGGATTTTGATGAATACTGCCGGACTGCTTTCTATCACTGTTTTACCAGTTTACATTCCCACATGTAGGAAGTGGCTCTTTCTCTAGCTTTTTCCAGTACAATAAGTTTTTAAATCATTTTCAATGTTAGGAAAAAATTGTCTTAACATAATTTAAATTTGCATTTCTTTCGTTAGTTAATTTATGCATCTCTTTCTGTGTTTGAGACTTATTTGTACTTTATTGTGAATGCTATACATTTTCTTATTAAGTTGTGTTAATGATTTTTAGGAACTTTCTGTACTTTAAGGAAGATAGCCTCCATCTGTGATATCAATTGTAAATTTTTTTTCAATTTGTTTTTGTCCTTTTGTTCTGTCTCCTGTGGTCTTTGCTACAAAACATTTTAAGATTTTTATGTAGTTAAATTTATCAATATTTGTTTTCTTTTCTTCTCTTTTTTTTTCTTTTCTTTTCTTCTGTCTGTCCGTCCTTTCTTCCTTCCTTTCTTCTTCTTTTTTTTTTTTTTTTTTTTTAGGGATGCTGCTGGGGTTGACCCCAGGTCTTCATGCATGCTAGGCAAGCTCTGAACCCACTGAACCATATCCAAAGCCCTATCGATGTTTTCTAATATACCTTTGGAGTTTGGGGTTATAATTCTCCCATAGTTTATTCTAGTACTTTTCTAATTCATTTTTATTTTTAAATTAAATTTTGGTTCTATTTGACATTTACAATCATATAAGGGTGTGAGGTTGTGGACCCAGCTTTATGTAGGGTACCTAGTTGTACATTATTCATTGTGATATTTTTCTCACTGACTTAAAATGTTGTATCCTCCCCGTGCCATATATTAAACTCCTGCAGTGTTTGAGTCTGGGCTTAGACATTGAGTTCTGTACCATAATCTCTGTTGACTTCTTGTTGCCCTATTGTTTTAATTTGTAACAATCAGTTTTAAAATCTGGTAGATTTTTTTCACTCATCATAAATTTTCTTTTTAATATGCATTTTTCCTTTTTTGAAAAAATAGGAATATTAGAATCAGTATGTTTAGTTACAAAGTCCTGTTCAGGTTTTTTTAAAATTGGTATCTCATTACCAAGGAGAAATTGACATTTTTCTGATGTGAAGTCTTCCTCGCTGTGGACCTGGCAACGTTTTAGGTTTGTTTAATCGGCTTTTTTTCCCCCTTGGTGATCTGGAGGAGCCTTTTCTTCATACAGATCTTGCCCTGTTTTTTTTTTTTTTTTTTTTTTTTTTTTTTTTGAGGTGTTCTGTTTTGTTTTTCTATATAAGGAAAAGATCTTTTTTTTCTCTTCATGTTTCCTAGCTGGTTATCATTTGTGTATGAGAGATATTAACAAAATGCTAATTATATACCCAGATATTCTATAAAAGTTCCTTTTTAAGAAAATGGAAATAAAAGTCACATGGTAGAAAATGAACCATTTCAGAGCATAGAATTCAGTGTCACTGGGTATACCCACAGTATTACATAAGCACTTCCTCGGTCTAGTTCCAGAACACTTATCATCCCAAAAGAAAATTTTGTACCCATGAAATAGTCACTCTGTTCCCTTGTCTCATCCAGCAACCACCAGTCTGCCTTGTCTTCTTGGCTTTACCTGTTCTGGACATTTAATACAAATGGAATCTATCCACATATGACCTTCCTGTGTGGCTTTTTTTGCCTAGCATAAGGTTTTCTAGATTCACCCATTTTGTAACATTTGTCAGTATTTTTTAAAAAATGGCCTTATAATATTCCATTGTATAGCTATATCACATTTTGTTTATCCATTCATCCACTGATGGACATTGGTTTGCTCGTCAACAAAGCCGGTCAGACTCACCCTCTGGCTATTGAGAATAGTGCTGCTGTGAGTATTTATGAATGTATTTGTTTGAGTACCTATGTTCAGTCTTCTAGGATATACCTAGAGTGGGATTACTGTGAATTATATGGTGAATAATAAATTTAATTTTTGAGGAAAAAAGTTACCAAACTGTTTTCCACAGTGGGTGGTGCGATTTCATATTCCTCCCAGTAGTACGTGAAGGCTCCACTTTTCCACATCTAATTCTTGTTACCTTTCTTTTCTTTTTCTTAACGGCCATCCTGGTGTCTAGTGGTTTTGACCTTCACTTTCTTAGTGACTAATGATGCTGGATATTTTTTCATGTGCTTTTTGGCTGTTAGGCTTTGGAAAAAATGTCTGTTCAAGTCCTTTTCCTATTTTTAATTGAGTTGTCTTTTTGTAAGAGTTCCTTATATTTTCTAGGGACTAGATTCTTCTCAAATACAGAATTTTCCAGAATTCTTTTTGTTTGTATTAGGGTATTCTGTTGTTGTTTGTCTTTTGTTAATTCTCTTGTGTTTTCCCCCAGGTACAGAATTATTTTATCTACAAATAATAATTTCTTTTTCCTCATTTTATACTTTTGCTTGTCTTGGCTAATTTCATTGCCGGTTACTGCTAAAATGTTAAATAATAAGGGTGGTAGTGAAATTCTCCTGTGTTCCTTACTTTAATGGGAATGAAGGTAGCATTCTGTGGATTTCAGGTGGTTAACTATGCCCATACTGTGAAACCTTTAGCTTGTTTCTAGTTCTTTACCACTATGAGTAATGTTGTTATGAGCACTTTTATATAAATCCTATATTTGACATTTCCTTGGGCTAAATTTCAAAGTTGCAAAACTATTGGGTCTCAGTCTCTTGATACTCATTGTTAAACTGTGAATGTATAATTTTATAATAGCTTGTTTTGTAGTAACATTCTAAGGCATATACTGTCCATTGCATATACTGCCCATACTTTTTACATGCAAAAAACAGAAATGTCTTTGTCCACTTCCCCATCTCTGTGTTAAGGGGAAGCAGAAGGAGAAGGTGTTGGGGTAGTCACAGGGATGATTGTAGCTTTTCTGATTTAGGCTCTGGTTACAAAGGCTTCTTAGACTCCAAGTGAATTACTCTTTGTTGCGTTAGAACTCCAATTGGCAGGTCCCCTGAATGTGGTGGTACACACTGGAGGTGAGAAGAGCCATGCTGGGCTGTGTATCCCAGAGCTCACTGATGATCAGAGAGTACCTGGGAACCAGATGAGGGTGTGTGTGCGTTTCTTCAAGACCAGAGTGGCTCTTCCGCCAAAGCTCATCCGCTGTGGGTGTCGAGGACCCCGTTCTGAGGTTTAGCTCACAGCTCTGGCAATGGGCGGAGGCAGATTCGCTGTTGTCGTCAGCAGACATTGCCAAAACATTGGCATCTAGAACTGGAGGAGCTGTTGCTGTCCCTGCTGAGTGGTTCTTCTTGTCACCTGGGCCTTTATTTTTGTTTGTCTGTAGTGGCCTGGAATCTCAGTGTGTGGATGAAATTCAGTCTACGCATTGTTCTCTTAAAATTGTTTCCCGAGTTTTCTCCTACATTCAATGTTTTGAGATTAGAGTATCTTTCTGTGTTGGAGATTCTGAATGGGTTTGCTAGAGTTTCATGGTTATTATGCTTTATATTTCCCTTAGTTCCAGATGCTTCACCAAGATGAGTCAAATATAAAAGAAAAGACCAAGACAAAGGGAGTTGACCTTGAAGATGACCTGAGAGATGAAGTAGAAGATGCTGTCCAGAAAGTCTGTAATGCAACTGGATGTTCAGTTAGTATTCCCGTCATGCAGTAGCGCTTTCTGCCTAGGTTGCCCGCTAGTGTCGCAGCATCCCTGTAGCTGCCTGCACGGTGGGCCAGAGCAGGTCCAGGAGGTTGGTGGCTGACTCCATGAGAGCTGTTTAGGCATTTCTCTTTTGTTTACCGACTTTACCTCATACTCAAATCTTAAATGAGTGGGTTTAATTTTTTCTGACTGGTGTTTGCACTATTAAAAGTGCAGTTTTATAAAGGGAATTCATTTATAATAAAAAAAATGCGTTATTTCAAGTGACCAACCTCATGAAATTTCTAAATGGAAAAGGTCTTGAAACCTTGTCAGTTCTCATTGTTACGTCTTTGTGTTTATCAGATTGTTGAAGTAGAGCTAGACAGAAAAGTAGATCCGGTCTTGAAATGTTCCTTTGTTTCTTGGATAGGATTTTGACTTAATAGTCCAGAACCTGGAAGCTGAAAATTATAATATTGAATCTGCAATAATTGCCATGCTTCAGATGAACCAGGGGAAAAGAAATAGTAAGTCCATGAATGATATTTACAGGCCTTTGAAATGATTGGGTTGGTAATTTTCCAAACACTCATTTTTAATGAGTTCACAGGGGTACTTGTCCTGTCATTTATTCATTCATTCAGCAGGTATTGCTGGGTGCCTTCTGCATGGAAGCATTTTTTAACTGACCCCTCTTCAGAAGTTTGGAGGTAGAGAGAGGGTGGTAGAGACAGGCAGGGGTGTGGTGCAGGGTGCAGAGAACCTACGGGAAGTCCATCTCACCAGGCTGGAGGCTGCAGAGTGTCCTGAAAATAAACTCTTATAAAACTCAAGTGATAACTGAAGAGGAGAGAAATACCTTATTTTTGTAATGGAAATATTTAGAGAACTAACATCTATTAACTGGTGATAATTCAGAATTGTTCTAAAGATTTAATCTTATGACTCAGAGGAAGGAAGATGTAACATCGTATTAATTTCTCAGTCATTTATTTAAAATTATGTCAGTAAATACTTTTTGCCAGATACCATATGCCAGATGCTTCCTGTTCCTGGTGTTATAGTTCACGTGCTTGAGTATTTTAGTATCCAATTTATGTGTTTGCTGTGTTTCTTCAGAAGCCATGAGTAAGTTGATCTTTGTGCTGTTGAAAGCCTCATCCAGGGTGGTGTGTTCTTGACATGTGGAGAGTGAGGTTGGCAGCTGCATTTGAAGTACCATTTAATTTTAATTAATTTCAATTTTAATAGCCACTTGTGGTTGGCGGCTGCTGTGTTGGACAGCCCAGCATTAGGTCCTGGGTTTTTCTGTTGTTCTGTTTTTTCTTCTGAGTTTTGGGTACAAATGAATGATTTCTCCCTAAAAATTCATGTTAAAAAGTTTATCCAAGGAAACAAAGTACTGTGCATGTGGGAAGCTAACCATTAGGGCCAGCCTGGTCAGGAGGTTGTTTTTAAATCTGTCTGCCTAATTTAGCAATTATTTTGTCTCCATTTTTCCCACTCTATTGACAGTATTAAGAGTTTTGTTTCAAGGAAACTTACTTCCTAAGTGACAGTCATCTGGGGACCCGGGTGATGTTGGGGTTCTTTAACATAGCACTTGCATTATGTAACTCTGTTGGGTTCTCAGTTTAATTAATACCTTTTTTTGGAAGATGCAGAGGAGAGCCTGGAGCCCGGTGGCCAAGCACCAAAGCAGTGTGGCCCTTTATGGGAGGAGGGTGGCAGCGGTACCAGAATCTTTGGGAATCAGGATTTAAACGAAGACAGGACCGACAACAACAAGCCCCGGGCCAGCCCCAGTGAAGAAAACAAAGCCAATAAAAACCAGCTCCCAAAGGTACGAGGGAGGAGGTCCGAAGGGCAAATGATGAGCTGCTGAGAATCTGCAGCAGTGGCGGGAGCTTGAATTTCATTTTAGTGTACATTTTTCTTTTAATTTATAACAGTTATTGGGAAATCTGGAGGATACATAAAGATATATCAAGAAGCAGAATGAAGACCTTGTCCTGTTTGTTGTGTGCCGTGACAATTAGAAGGACATGTGCTGCAGCTGTCCTGTGCCTATGTCACTGCACATGTGGGCTCTTTCCACCTTATTCCACACTTGCCACAAACACCATCATCTGCAGCGAGCAGTGCTGTGTGTCAGTCTTGGTGTTGCACATTATTTTCTTGCAGAGTCAGGAGAGGAGTTAGCTGGTTAAGGGGCATGGAAATCAGAACCTTCGGCAGGCTTTTGGTAAATTGTCAGGTACTTCCCAGAAAGGTTGTGCATCTCCTTCCCCACCCCTGCAAGTAAATGCGACATTGTTAATTTTGCTGAAATTGGGATTCATTTTAAAGACTAACCATGAAGTTCTGAGCTCAAAGGGCCACTTAATGTGGAAAGCCACAGGCAAAGGGAGAGGGGCCGTGAGCTTCTAAGGATTTCATTGCAGTTATCTTGGACTTAAATTATAAAAAAATGTCATCTGGCCCCTTGATTGTGGTCTCTTCTGGCAGGGGTAATGTCTCTTAGGTCATCTCGAATTGGTTTATGAGGAGGACGGAGTTGACTTTGCTAGTTCAGCAAGGGCGTAGAAATCTCGCCATCATGGAAAGTGAGTGGCTCTGGCGTGCTGGGGGGATGTCCTCTGTGCTTGTTGACGTTGTCAGGGCCTCTCGAGCATTTGTGAGCCAGCGTCTCTTGTAGCAGTTTTGCAGCAGGTGGCAGCTTGAGTTACCCTCCGCGGCCTTCTCTTTCAGGTCACAAACAAACAGCGCAGGGAACAGCAACGGCTGGAGAAGAAGCGGCGACAGGAGGAAAGGCACCGTCACAAAGCCCTGCAGAGCAGGAGTGGCCACAGGGACAACAACAGAAGTGAAGCAGATGTGAACACACAGGTCACCTTGGTGAAGACCTTCGCTGCTCTGAACATCTGACTGGCCTGGGAGCGGTAGGAAGCAGCAGGACCACGGAGTGCCGCACGCAGGCCTTCCAGGGAGGCAGCCAACAAAACCCACTTGGTCACACGCCGAATTAGTTTCCTTCAAGCCGCCTCTTTGTTCGGATTTGTCAGTGCTGTGTTTTGTTTTATAAAAGTGCAGTGAAGCCATTCATGCTCTGTAATACACACTTAAATATTGAGTTCTAGGGATGGTTGGTTAGGTCAGGAGAAACCTTTTCTGTGTGGCTTTATTTGCCCTGAAAAAACAGAGTTCAATGACCCTAGGGTCTCCTTTAATCCTTAGGATGAGTTTCTCTATAATGGTTCTCGGAGTAGTTTAACTGTTAGAAATTAGAATGACAGATTTCCTTAATTTCTCTTCATTTTCAAACAGATATCAACATGTAGAGTTGTTTATAAATGATCTCACACTCAGGAACATACTTAGGTTGAATTTTCTCCCTGTCTGATTTACTCAAACAATTCAGGAGTGTTTTCCCACAGTAATGTGACATGAGGGGATGGCCTGCGTTGTCAGGGTAGGACTGCACAGCTGCACCTCTCCTCCTGCCCACCTCGCAGATGGGCAGGTGCTGTGGGCTCATTGGCACTCAGGCCTAATATGGGCACCTGCCTGGTAGAGAGTGAGGCCTGAGCTCCCCTGGGAGGTCAGTCGTGTGTTGAGTCTTGTTCTTGTTTCTGGACAGCTGGGAGGATGGAGTGCTGCTGCTGAGAGAGAGTTCTGCAGTTCTGGTGATCCATAGAGCAGGTCCTGTAGCAGGAGTCCAGGTGTGAATATCTCTAAGGTTTTTTGTGTTCACTTTTTAAACAACTATTTTCTTCCCTAGTGTTCTAGACTTAGAAAGATGCCTTTAGAGAAATAAATTGTAACTTGACCTTATAGGTTGCAGAATTTTCTTAGTATTGTGGCAATGAAATCCCGTAGTATTTATTTCTTGTTATTTAAGCCCAGTTTGGGATTTGGGTGGGGAGCACCAGCTCTGTCTGCCGTCAGTGACTTAGGGTAAGGCAGGGTGGAGTGCTTCCCGGGGCTCAGGCCTTCAAGTGGCTCACAGTTCTGAAACTCCTTCAGAGGACAGATGGCATTCTCAAAACTGGGTTAGGTGGATGCAAACTCTGAAACGGACGTGAGTCTTTGCCTTCTGGGAACATATGCCAAGTCAAAAGGTGAATTCTTCAATGTCTGCTGCGACCCTCTGATCTCGAATGATAAGAACCTAGAGGCAGAATGAAACTGTAAGCAGTTTTAATGTGTGTAGACATGTCACTGTCAGAGTGGGCCCTAGACCTGTTGAATTGTCTTTATCAGTAAGCTTTTTGCTTTCTTAGTTTCAGTGTTGCCTTTTAATTTTTGTTTGTTTGATTTGGGGACTTTTTGTAGTTGGAACATCAGAAGCCTCTTGGAATTGCTCCCAGGACATTGTGGTTTGGGCTTCTTCCTGGGTACGGTACATTGCAATATTGTGCAAATTTAAAGACTGCTTAGCACTTTTTCTCTGCTCATCACAGTCCTGGGTTTGAGACTCAGCACTCGGTTCCAGCACAGGAAGGCTCTCTGTTGCCTTTTCTTAGGGGTGCAATCTGGTGCTTGAGGACAGATTGTTCTCTTGGCTTTCACCTCTGGGTAGATTCCTGGCTGACTGAGCTTTTCTGAAAGAACAATCTTTCCTGCCTGCTCTTTACTGTGTGAGTGCAGAGACCAGATATCCTTAGATGGATCAGCTAGCTCAGCTGATCAGGATCAGAAGCTCAGAATTTGTAGTAGAAATACCTTGTGGAGGCCATTATTGTCATTAGTCAGATTGCTTCATTTATTTGGTTAATGAAGGTTGGCCTTAGGTCCTATTGAGTTTTAAAAGTTTAGAAGCTGCTAAAGGTTTTATTAAAGAATATTGGGAACATTTATTTATAAATTATTTAATCCTGATAATAGGCTCCAGCAATTCTGGGACACAATAGCACTGGTTTTAAAAACTAATCAAATGGCTTTAGTAATTTTCGTTTGTTACCATTTTAGAACTTTCAGTTATAATTGGTCTGTGCTTGGTGTGTTAATTATTGGATGCCCAGCCTCCAAGGTGTCTTCTGCTGAAGGTTGAATTTAGACCACTGCTTTGGTCTCCTTGGAGCGAGAGGTGGGTAGAAGCCTCAGGCTGAGTTGCCTTGCTGGGCACTTGTCCGTTACTTCGCCAGCACCCACAGTGGAGGCCGTGTGTCCAGTCTTGAGGTGATAATCATCAGCAACTGGTACCCCAGGACAGTGAGTTATGGAACTCAGTATGGGGATTGAACCTGTCTCAGCCTCTGGGGTCCGACTCAGCTGCACAAGGTTGGGGCCTGTAGAGCCTGTGGAGGGCCAGGAGAAGGGGGTGGGGCAGCATCTCATAGCTGCTTCTGGTCTTATAGACTGTATGTAAGGTTTTATGCATTTTTTTTAAACCTCAAAACAAGAAAAAATTTCAGTAGCAAAAACTTTGAACTAGGGAGTTAGAAGTATTAAAACAACATAGACCACAACGTCTAAATAATATAGCTGTCACCAGGAGATATTAGAAAGATAGAATGTATATGTGTATTTACTTTTTTAATAATAAGAACATACATCTTCAGGAGCACAGTGTGTTTGAAGAATGTGGCAGAAAGAAGAATCTTAAATGTTAGTTGAAGTTGTTTATAGTTTTTTTTTTTTTTATAAGCTCTGAAGACATTTCCAATTCCATTTTGATTGTGAGGACTGTGAAGTGGGGGTCCCTTATGGGGCGGCTGGAGCTGGGCTCAGTGAACCTTTATATAGGTCATGGACAGCGCCCTGCTCTGGTCCCCTGGGGAACTCGTACAATGTGAAGTGTGATGGTGGACTGGGCGGAGGGCCTCATGAAGGTGGGGCGAGAGCTGCTCACATGTGATGGTCATTTCAGATGGACTTTGGTAGTGGTCACTCTCGTAGTGAGGCCCATAGTCAGTTGCAGTTTCTCACATTCTGGAAACTCCTCAGAGCCTGCCCGGGTTTTACTGGGTCAGCACGGAACGCCCTCGGTTCCCCTCCGTACAGCGTTCAACTCCAATATTCAGCTGCTGAGAGGAAACTTGATCCCTCGTCAGAACTGACTGAAGGTCACCCTGACTGGAGAGAAGGCTCTTGTGGCAGGAGGAGAGTGGAGCTGCTTGATTGAGCGAGTCACCTCCGTGCCCTCCCCGACTCCCACGTCCCGTAGACACAGCTCTTCCCCTCCTTACCTCAAGCCTGTGTCACACCTGTCGCCTCAGGGCTGATGCGGCGTTCCTGCCATGCTCCTTACTCACGGTTTTGCTCGTCTCCGTTCGCAGGTCAGGGGGCTGAAACTGGGCCTTCCAGCAGATGTTCAGAGCTGAGATGATAATGGCACTTTGTAAAGGTGTTTTTCCCTAACTGTAAAGCAGATTTTGTTTTTCCACTGGCATCCTTGAATTGAAGATCTAGATGCATGTACTTAGTTTTAATAAATCTGCCACTACATGTTAGAAAAAGTAAAACAGATCATTTCTCACAAGTGAGATGATACCAAACCTCTGTGGCCAAGTGTGTGGACAGTGTGTAACTTGCTGTACCACTGCGGCCGGGCCACAGAAAAGAGCTGTGCCTTGTGGATGGCCTGACCCTCTTCTGTCCCAGGTAAAACTCGCTTTCAGAACCTCAGGCTTTTAATGAGTTCTTCCACGTGATTCTTCTAGGGTCTCTATTTAGCTCTCCTTTGACGACTGCTTTGTGGCTCAAGTGCAATGTTGACTGTCTTCTCAAAGGTACATGAACAGGGGCCGTTGCCAGTGTGCAGCTTGATTTCGCAAGCACGCCGAGATTGGAGCTGCCTCTGCTTGCTGTGTGGAGGAAATCTGAGGTCTGCTCTGGTCTTCGCTTGTTGCATCCAGCAGGTCCCTGTTGCCAGCCGTCCACGACAGTCGTTGGCGCTCCATCACAGACCTTCGCCTGTGGTTTGCTTCCCTGCCAGGTCTTTCGCTGACACTTGAGCCACACTGGTGTGGGCCCCTGTGTCTTCCCATTCTTGGCTCGATTTCCATGGTGGCTGCCCTCCCAGCAGCCTTCACTAGCACTCAGCCCCGAGGAGGGGGACGAGAGCCAGGAGTCAGACTTGGCACCCTGTGTTGCCCTCCTGGTGTCACAGTGCTGGTGTGCACCAGACCCTAGGACGGAGGGCACGGAGTCTGTGGGAATGGGCCTTCTCCTTTTCCTAATTGCACTATACTTGTTCTAGCTTCGGTCTGGAGATACTTAAGACCTCCATGGGGTCATGATCCATAGACTTAGCAAGTTTGCCTTATCTCTGGAGCTCGGGGGTGAGAGATGTGACCATCACTGATATCCATAGTTCATTTCCCCTAGGCTTTTTCTTTTCACAGATTGTGTTCATCTGAACCATTTTATTTTTATTTACCAAAGTACTGTACTTGGCTATTTGCAGTGTTTTCAAAACCAAATGTTTCTTTTTTTGTTTTTAATCTTCAATACTTGGTGCAATAGCAGCTGCAAAGATGTGCCACTTATCTATGAAATGGAGTTTTATATACCAGTAAATTCTAGTTTAAAAAACAAAGTTTCGGCTTTCTTTTCTTTGCTGGGTCTGTACCCAGGTCCTGGTACCTGCTAAGCAAGTGCTGTGCCCCTGAGCTACATCCCAGCCCATGTTCTTTTTATCAGTATCTGACTGACATTTGAGTGAATGAGAGGGGCTAAGAAAGCATGCTGGGAAGTGTCTGTTTTAGAGATCTTTGCATGTGATGTGTGTGTGTGGGTTGGATTGAGTGTTCTGGTTGGGCAGACCCGGGGGTCTGAGTGATGTGGCTCTGGTGCAGTGAATACAGCCACCACAACCCTGGCAGAGCTGTGCTGCAGACCTGAACACGTGTGATTTCTGCCTCATGCTGTGGAATGTCTTTGGGAATCTACACCCATCTGTTGGCTGTGTCGTCGGAACTCAAGAGTCGTAACCCTCAAGAACCTTGAAGAGGTCCACAAAGGAGTGGGGAAAATGGCCACAAAAAACTAGAGGAAGAGAAAGCCCAGTGTGTCCAACAGGCCTGCTCTACACAAGGGCTCTGGCCCAGCAGGACTCACGTGCCCCTCTCTCAGTTTTGTACTCAACAAGCAGTTCTCTGAATTGGCTCCTTGGTGCCTGGACAGCAGAATAGACCCAGAGTAGCATTTCTCTTGAACTGTCCCCCTCAGCGCATGATGTATGAGTGGCTGTGCACGATAAGGCATCAGACGCCTCCCTAGCATGGCTCTGGCTGGACTGCAGGGCGGAATGGATGCTCTCAGACCATAGTGATGCAGACATTCATAACTGCTTGGCTGACAGGGATCGAGGCCAGTCCTGCCACTTCATAGATTCTGGCCTGGCAGAAAGAAATGCTTTCTACTTTGGAGAAACTTGTGTAAATGTGTTTGAACTTGGTTATTCAGTTTTCGGTTTAGTCACTCATCTAAACATTCAGGCCCACCCCACATTTGCTGACCCCCTACTGTGTGTAGCTGATATTTCTGGGCATTGACCCTGGCCTCAAAAGCAGCCAGTTCCGGGGCAAAAATTAACATGTGACAGTGACCCAAGAGAAGACATGCCCTGAAGGAAGACTGAGAAGACCACTGAGAACACGGCCATCAGGACTTCAGGAAGGCTTTTGGAGGAGGTGGCCTTGGGACCAGGAGTGAAAGGGGAGAGAAGGCATTTTGTACCTAAGGACCATTGTAAGCAAAACCTGGGAGTGGGAGCGTCCCTGTAGTTACGATAGTTAATTAGGGTACAGAACTAGTTTGGAGAAAGACTGGGGGCTTCTTCCTTCACATGCTTCCCACGTCCCTCTTGCTACTGGAAGATTAATACCATGCTTGCTGAGTGAATTCTAAAGACCAGGTGTGCTTAGTGCAGCCCTGCTGCTTTCTCAGTGTGTGGAGTAGGCCTCGTGTGCTTTCTGACCTGGGGACATTACAGGGGACTGCGAGGTCTCTCCAGCCAGTTTTACCACCCACTCAAGGACACTGAAGATGAATATTTTCAAACATAATATAAGGTCCATTTGGGAAAATGAGCACTCAGATGGTGGCTGATCAAGAGGCTATTTGCACGAATCATATAGCATTATTATATGCATGGGTTCCCTAAAATAGTTCCAGTTGTCATGTACCCATGGATTCAGCTGAACAGATACTCATCTAGCATCTGTGGTGCCACGGATGCAGCAGGGGAGGCAAAAGTAGAGGTGGCTGGGCGTAGATGAAGTGGCTAATGCACCAGGCACTTTGAATACATTGTCTCTTGTGAAGCTTAAAACCACCCCATGGGGCTGGTGCTTCTGTCTGCATTTTACATGTGAAGGAGTGAATAAATGGACCAAGATCCCAGGTGGTAGCAGACGCAGGATTTGGACCCAGGACGAGAACCCAGGTAATGGGTCAGCAGCAGTAGGAAGGATCTCAAGCATGGGCTGGCGTACAGAAGAGACTGAAGTCTGCTTCAGCTGGAAGATGTGGAGTTTGAGGTGCATCTGTGAACAGGTTTTAGGTTGAGGGAAGCTATTGCATGAAGGAATGGAGGCAGGAAAGCAGTGGATAATGGAGAGCCACTGATGGTATGGCGGGGAGGAGTGATGGAAATCAAGGATAGACTGAAGGAGGGAGGGCTTAAGAATCTTTGGTCCTGATCCTCTACTCTTGGCCTTAGTTAGTGTAGAACGATTGGTATCTGTCTGCCAGTTAACCCTAATTTTCCTCCATCTCCAGCATTCAACCAAATGCTAGAAACAGTTTATACAAAGCTTACTGAAAGAAAGAATGATCTTTATAGTATTCTGTTGTCTACCAGTGACACTGCAGAGAACCTCAGAGAAGCAGACAAATGTCCACGGAATCGTAATCAGACTCTTTAGTTAGCTCAGGAATTCCATTGTGATTTCTAGTCACTTATTCAGCAAGTTATTTAATTGGGCACTTCATGCCTACCTTTTGTTAGGGGCTAAGTAGGAGCAAAAGCAAAAACAGTCCAAACCCTGTCTTCGGAGTTGAAGAGATGAGCTACGAAACATTCAGGTCACAGTGTCCACTCCCCAGCCTCCACATAGCCTTTTGCCTCACTCATTCATCCATGCATCCACCCAGTGAATTAATACATCTAAAGCCCTGAGAGCAGTGCCCTGTGAACACTAGGAGCTCGATAGAATGTTGTCTAGTCTCATTACTTTAACATTCATTCACAGGACACAAATGCATATAAATATGCTTCATACATACTGATTTATTTAAACCTCACCACAACCAAACTGTCAGGGGAATGTCA